>LNAS01000253.1:0-103568 GCA_001630605.1 Pseudogymnoascus pannorum | reverse complement strand
TAGGAAGTGGCGGTGTGGAATTTTAGGGTGGCCCGGTCGGGGGGGTGGCCCGGTCGTGGGTGTGGGACGTTATTTCAAGTAGTCGATTTGCCATATCTTCAACAATAGACATCTGCAGAGGAAATCCTTTAGCAGCTAGGTCGAGTATATATTGAACAAGGACTGATTCCTCTAGGTTTGATAATTTCCGTGAATTGGCTATAATATCACATCGTGGTTGCATACTATATAGACAGCGAGCAAGCTTGCGGTGGTCTACAGAATAGGTCTTAGCTACAGTGTAAAGGCGTAGCGTAGGGTCTCTTTGGATAGCTTGGATAGCTGAGGTCAACTCCCTCTCGTCATTTTTAAAAGGCATGTTATGTTGTGGTGGAATTATCAAGTTTAGTTGGGGGGTGGGGTGGTCGCGATATTTTTGCACATTCGCTTGTTTTGCACATTCGCTATACATGTACGTTATGGCTTCTTTTATTAGTAGTATTTAAAAAGGACGGCCGCAGTTTCTAGCGTCCTAGCTCACATGGGTTTAGCGCCTCTACCTCTGGGTTTAGTGGCATCCCGTTCCAGATAGTAAGTAGCAAAGGAATTCAAATCATGATGTGGCGCTAGCATCCAAGATAGAATTATGGGCCGGTGAAGGGTCCGAAGGGGGAGGAGATATTATCGTTGGAATATGAACTTTGGGGTAGATTGACCGAGATCTATATGCTGTCTAATTTGTAGCTTGCACGTTCAACCTTATGCCACAACAACTGAGAGGTCTAAGTCTAAGTCGATTGACAATCCCGCTGTTGAGCTGTCGCTGGTAGAATCTGCCAAGATGACATCTGCAGCCTTTTCACCAATCATATACACGGATGCAACAGGGAAGAAGCCTGGCACCTGTGGGAAAACGCTGGCATCAACGACACGGAGCCCCTTGACACCACGGACTCTAAACTTTCCATCTAGAACAGCCATCGGATCGCTGTCCTCACCGATCTTTACAGTGCTGCTAGCGTGATGGCCCCAAGACTCGTTCTTGATGAACTCCTTTACTTCCTCGTCTGTAGTTACATCTGGACCTGGAATAACCTCTGTGAAATCATTGTTCGGTGCAGCGATATTCTGGTACAGCTTGCGCATCCACGCAATACCCTCCACCTGTGGCTGCAAGTCCAGGTCCTCAGCACCCGCGGTACCGGCATCAAAGTAATTAAAGTTAATCAATGGCGTGTCGAGCGGGTTAGTCGATTGGAGAGTCACAGTTCCGGCCTTGTTGTGCTCATGTGCCTTTAGTGAGAGCCAAGAAAAATGCTGATGGTCCGCAAGCGCTGCAGCAGTGTAGCCCTGGAAGTACCCCCAAAATTTAATAGGGCCGCCGAAGAGGAATGTGTCTCGTTGTCCATTGGCAACAGTGGATTTACGGATTGCCGCGACGGGAATAAGGTTTGTGCCATAAGTACCCTTTCCTCCCGCATCGTCGCTGCCGGTAGTGTACTGTTCATAACAAGCATCGTTGGCCGTGGAAAGAAAAGTGCATCCCTCAAGAAATTTGAAGTCGGATTCGTATCTGACGACCGTGGAAATCTCATAATGATCTTGGAGATTAGTTCCAACACCTGGGAGATCGGCGACGACGTCAATCCCAAAGCTTTGCAGCTCTTCAGCAGGGCCAATCCCAGATAATTTTAGAATCTGGGGAGTGTTAAAAACACCGGCTGAGAGGATGACTTCTCGAGTTGCGTCAACGGATCCAGGCGTGCCAGCAGTAGCTGAAGATGCGCGGGGATCCGCGCTGTACTGGCTTGCGCCATCCAGAAAGTCTACGCCAACCGCAACTGGCGTTGTATCGTTGGAGAAGCGGATCTTGGTGACAAAGGTGTTGAGCTTGATCTCCAATGCGTATTTCTTGGAGCCATCAGCATTGACGGCGTTGGCAGTAGCAAGCAAAAAATCGCGTGGGCTACTTCGAACGCTGTTTCTAGCCGCGATAGGAAGGCGGTAGACGCCATCAATGGAATCACGGCCAACATAGTCGGTGTTCATATCAATGGGAAATATATCTTCTAGGTCCGATTGATCCTTGATCTTCTTTTGTCGAGTGCCATGTGTCACAGAAGAAACTGCACTGTATATGGCAGTGAGCTTAGGATCCTTCATAAGGAGCTCGTCGGCCGCCTCGCTGACACCGAGCCACCCGTCAAAGCCATGGCCAGCCTTTTCTATAGTGCTGGCGTTGGCGAGATATTGGTTATCCTCGAGGAGTTCCCAATACTTGCGCATGTTTTCTGGAGACCACGATGCGTCGCCGGTCAGTCCCTGGATATGGCTCCAATCCTCTTGATGAGGATATACAGTGACCAAAGCGTTATGCGCAGCGCATCCACCGAGAGTGGCTGCTCTTGGGTACCAGATGCCCTTGAAGATAGATCCATCGGGTGGACTTGTCCCGACGTATGTTTCGCCCGAGGGAGTTTCGTAAGTTGCCTTGCTGTTCAGCTTTTCCCTGGCATCATCGGGGTAATGGCGGACGAAGAAATCCCAGGACATAGGCTCATATTCGCTCGCGGCTGCGAAGAAAGCTGGTATCGACTCCTGGACACTTTCGCCCTGGTCATCGCCTGCCTCAAGGAGGAGGACCTTGGCGCCATTGACAGCAAGGCGGGCGGCTAGTGTTCCACCTCCGGCACCAGATCCTACAACGATATATTCATAACTGTCCAAGTCTGCAGCGCTGGCGTCGCGCTTTTCGGAACTACTGTTGAACTGGTCAGGACAGGGGAAGCTGCGCTTGTGGTAATCGACCTACTCTGAAGTCGTTGGGACAGACGCGACTAGACTGGCGGCAATCGCAAAGAAGCTGATGGTGCGGAGGACGAGCATTGTGGAGGATGAATATAGGCCTTCCAGGGATGAAGGATATCTTGTCTTGGGTGTTAAAGGAGAGCATTGGCCCTTATGTAGGAGCGCGCCGCCCCAGCTCCGAAAAGGTTGAGAGCTAAGATTTAGAATTTAGAATTAGGAACAGGTGCAGTGGCCATGCAACGGCTGTGCCGATAGTGGCCATCCCCATATTGTGTGGGTTATAATTTCAGTGCAACCTTGATGTAGACGATGTGATCAAGTTGCCCCTGTGCCAACAATAGCTTTCTCCATATTGTGCGGGTTGCAATTACAGAGCAACCTTGCAAAACGACGCAATACATTTACCCCTGTTCGAACATTCTCAAGACCATATGTCACGGCTGCTTTGATAGCGACGGTCTTCATATCATGTGGGCTGGGCCATAGTAGCGAACAACCTTAATAAAGACGGTGTAGATGTGTTATCCATGTGCCAACGGCGGCTTGCTCCACATGGCATGTGTGGATTAAGACTGCAACGTATTATTGACACGACGATATAATGGTGTTACCCCCTGTATGAGCATATCGGTGTATTAAGCATAACTTTTCTATGAACAGAGTTTTTAGAGCAGGAAAATATGAGATCTCAACACAAATATCAGCCGTTGAACCACCGTCTTAGCGGGTTATACCATGTCGACAGAAGGTGGAGAAGCCGGAGAAGCCGTATCCCCCGTAGTCTCCCCTGATTTCATGTGAGTCCTTATATTCATAATGTCCTTGAACTAATACTGTGCTTTCCAACAACTGCCGAAAACTGAATCAAGCGCTTGACGGGAGGCAATTCTTTCGCACGGCATATCCAGATCAATGAAAGCCCCGGAGATGACTTTTTACGGAATGGGTCCTGTTTTAGCACGTGGGGCCAACGTGCCGCCGACAAAAGAAGAAGCGCCGAAGTGAGCATTGCCTCCACTTATACGGAGTACGTATGGAATTTATCTAATATTTTCTCTTGTATGATATGCGCTGCCGCAAAGGGTGCGGGGTTGATGTTGTAGCATGCCTCGGTCATTGTAATATTATGCACGATATGTCGATCTATACCAAGATAGTAGCTTTGTAAGGGGACATGCTCCAGCGTATATCTGGGTCAAAACAGGGGCTGTTAGTGGCTGTTTCGCATGGCCAAAAGGGGCACAATAAAGAGACGAATGAGAGGTGGTGGCCTGATGGTATCGCGTGGCAAGAGGGGCTGTTTGTGGTCCGAGGCAGAGATGGTCATCTGCGAAGCACGCTAGGCCCGGGTCGATGGCGCTATGAATTGGTATAGCCCACCACAAATCGCAGTACAATTTGAATAAAAATTTCTTCACGAAAGGCTCAACTGCTAGATAAGTCAAAAGTATAAGTTGTGTAAAGGCATGCGAAGGCATGTTTTCTTGCCTGCTTTGAACTGCATGGTATAAAGCCGGAAGTGGCTGTAGGGATTATTACAGAGTATACGTTAATCACACCTTCTTACTCTGCCCCTCCCCCATCTCAACCGCGGGTGGGCGTGCCCTTGCTATTATTATTATTATTGGCTCTCCCTATCCTGTTGAATGGATCCAATCGTAGTTCTGTGCCATACTACAAGAACATACATTGATTCACAGTGATCAGCGCTTCATGTCCAGCAGACTCCAGATACCATGGGATCAGCAGTTCGAGACCACCACTCTGACTAGTGAACGTCGAGCCCAGACTGTGGGTGGTGTTGGTTTAGAATTCGAGGTGAACAACATAGATCGACATGACTTCCCTATCGTTTACTGTAGACTAGATAGTTCATCGTCCACCATAGCAACTAACTATGTAATTTCTGATATTAATTCCCTTTAATGGACAAACTGTATGTGACAGAGTGTACGCATAAACCAAACTACGTATAGAGATACCTGCACAGCGTACTCCAAAGCACGGGGTCAAGAGACTGTTAGGGAGTGGTAGGCTTCCGTATGAACCTTTGGTCCCACGAGTTGGTTTTGGGATGATTCCCCGGTGATATGGCGCAAACCATGACAGTGAGGCATAATCGTCTGCCGCCGCTTTGATCTTTTTATGCACAACATGGGCCCTATAGCATAGCTCCCTTGTAAATAAGATGGACGCAAGATAGACGCATTGGGAAGCCTGATATAGTGTACCTCACCTCACCGTGTTCGCCAGCAGACGCACGAGCACTTCCATCTTATCTTACCTAGATATCCACCCTGCCATACATTCAGCTTCCCTGGCAGAAACGCGTGGCATCAGTCTGCCAGCTTGAAGAGTAGATGGACCGTGCCTGAGCCATGTACGGCAACTACATACCAACAACCCGCGCATTCTAGCAGGATATCTGCGTCCGTAGGACTAATGTAAATTTCGTGAATATGTCATTTTGGGATTAAGTAAAGTAGTTGGTATAACAAATGGTATCATCGCAAGTATCATCGCACGCACCCACCCTAACAGTAAACTTAATGCCTCGTCTGTGTCATACCCGTGGTCTTAACAATTCCCCCACTCCTCCAAGCCGGCTCCTCATCACTACTGTCCCCCCTCAACTGCGCATCGCTGCTGTTCCATCCTCCCGGGTTCGTATTCCCATCATGCGATTCCCTCTTCATCTTGCCGCCCTCCATATCTGCATCCCCCTCAATGACTGTCGTGACACCACCAGTCTTGCTGATATCGCTTCGTAGTGCAAACGCCTCATTCGTGCCCCTGCTGCGGATATACCCCGATTTTGGCCAATGGCTCGAGGCCGGGGCGGAGCTGCCACCATTTGTGGCCTTGCTGCCAGCGAAAAAGACGCGAAAGAGTGGGCGCAGGGTCGCTGCGGCGGAGGCAACAATTCCAATGCCGACCTCAACGGTGGACCAAATCGCAACGTCCATGGTGGAATAGAGGAAGTCGTTGACATCCGCCATGCCGCTGATGAATGGGATGCGGATGATTGTAGCAGTTGAGGCACTAGGGATGATTAGGTCTGATCTTATATTTACAGGAAGGGAGTGGAATATGCTTACATGCAACCGACGGCAAGAATGGCGGCAACGGAAAGTTTGGTGCGGCGATTCATTTGCAGATTCCATACCATGAAGGCAGGAAGGATGCCGACCGTCCAGTCACCGATACATGAGATAGCAGAGTAACCGTAGAAGGCCTGGACAGTGATCTTTGGGTCGATGCAGGTGCCCGATCCACCAGTGTACTGGGTCCAGAAATATGCCGAGGGGCGACATTGCAGGATGAAAAGGAGGCAGAAGAAGGCAGAGTAGACCTCTGTGACGATGATGACAACCCAGATTATAATTTTATGAGTCCTGACGACGGCAATTCGGAGCAAAAAGATCCCAATGCTGAGTTTGAGCGCCATGCATGTCAAGATATAGGCAGGTTCGCATGCCCACCACCACTGAGAACGAGGTCAGCCCTAGTCTCGTCTTGCCAACGAGAATTCCTTACCTTCAAGCCCACCGGGAGCACATCTGTAGGAATATCAGCAGCATGCTGGCCAGTTCCGTTATGCACTCCAGACATAGCAAACGTGCTATATAATATAAAAAGAACCTTCAAAATCTCGTTAGCACCCGTACAAATCACATTGGAGACCGGAAACTGTGGCATACCCAAGCGGAAAGGGCAGTGTAGTCGTCGAGTCCAAAACTCCTGACAATAAATATCCGAGTATAGCATCGTAGGATGATTGCGATAGTACTCAATGCAACGAACAAGCCGACCGTTGCAAGGAGTTCAGGTCCTCGACCGGCTGGTGCTATTGGCATGACGAGTTGAGAGAGACGTCAGCGACGTCAATGGACTGACCCAATCTAATTGTCTCCAACAGGTGTTGGGCGTTGGTCGAGAGGGATTAGGAGTTGTGATCTTGATGAAAATGGCGGGCATGGGCCTAGACATATACTATGTGCATGCTCTAGCTTTCCTATCATGTCGCCCATATCCATATCAGAGCTGTCTGTCGCGTGTGCCGTTTGTGGAGTACCCCCATTTGTGCTTCACCTAGTGTGCCACCATCATGGCCCCCACAACGGTTCCTGGGGCGCTAGGTAAGTGTAGCTAGACCAATGCAGAATCCCTAGGAGATTGGCGGTGTTGATCAGGAGAGAGGGGAGACGCTTTCCTGATTTTCTCAGAGAGCGGCACATAATTACTCTAGGATAGGACAATTAGCCCAGTGGATTGCGGCATAATACTGCACCTATTGTGTACTATATGGGCCAAAGATCGATGAACCAACTAGATGGGATGTGTTATTGCCCTTGGCATATCCAGTTTGATCCGTGGCCCACTCTTGACCCAAGGAAGGAACTTTCACTTTTTTGCCACGACGCTTTGACCATGGACGCCGCCGTTTCTGAATTATATACAACGGCAAAACATCGGCAAAGAGCTGATGCCATGTACAGTACATAGTAAGCATGAGAATAAACACGTAAATACCGGACAAACTATACCGCCTGTTTACAGAGAGATCCGAATTGAATGCCGGGTTTACTTTCAAGTGTGGCTGCCTCCGTTCTGTTCCGTGTGTGTTCCGTGTATATGGTTTTTCCGCCGTTACTATGTCCCGTCCCGTCTATATAGTACATACTATGTGGCAAACGGACGGCATGGGTGGCGTAGTCGGAAGGATCAGTAAGGCCTGGAAGAGGTCCAGGAGATCGGTAGTTGAAGATGAAGTTAGAAATGCGGGGAAAGGGGAAAGAGCGACAATACTGTGTGTAGAATGCCACTCAAGTGCTCCATATTATGCCCGAATATCTCCGGAAGGGGTGCGTGCATGGCCCAAGACTGTATAATCAAGACCGCTATATGCTAGCCAAGGTATAATGCTCCATACATCGCCCCGCACCTGCATGATAGATCCATATGGCCAATTACAAGCCCTGTCAACAAATGTAAGAATGGATGTTTCGTTCGCGTATACTAACCATTATTGATATGGTTGAAAAACTGAGAGGCACTGAAAAAAAACCGCCCAGAGCTGCCTAGAACCCATCACACAAACTATCTACCGGCATTACCGGCGCCCTACCTATATTAGTATTAGTGGGTATATACCAGTGTTACAGCGGTTGGTGGGCCTCACTATCACAGTCGCCCCCGAAATGGCTCTAATCTGTCAGGTCCCTAGGATAGCCGCTCCCCAATCCGGTTGACCAACAACAAGCCCAGCATATATTATACAAGGGGCTTCGCAAGAGGCTTCTCAAAGAGCTACAAGTACGAAGCTGACAGCAAGTAGCCGGTCTATTTGCAAGGGAAGGGATATAAACTACATGGAAGCCTGACTGCCGTCCTCTTTGGAGGTGACTTACCATTGCCAATGATGGCCCCTCAAAACAACGATTGGAAAACTAAGTCAAGGTCTATTTACAAGGGGATATAAACTACATGGAAAGCCTGACCGCCGTCATCCTTCTCCTCATTCGTGACTTACCATTGCCAGTGATGACCCCTCAAAACGAAAACGCCATTGGAAAACTATGCCAAAGCCGAGGTTGAGTATGTTGAGACAAGATCGTCGTGAGACAACGACCCCCTTAATAGTGCTAATTATATAATCTTAGGCCTTTGGGTCATCATCATTCCGTAGTTACGTGCTATGCCAGAAAAGGCACAGATTGGCAACACATATAGGAGACATCTCTTATCAGCAAAATTACCTATGCATCTGGTTGACAGCTCGTCAGAGACGCACAACGAGGAAGCAATGTTTCTCTCGGTCTAACATAAATGCTTGCTTTTCCACGTGTCAATCTTCAGTTGTACTGTTGGTCAGATACCTCAAGGGGGACCATGCGTAGCTGGCAATTAATGCTAGCAAATTATACCTCTGTTTACGGGTAAGCACCCTCGTAAAAGCCTATAATAATGTAGTAAAGCTATGATATAACAGCTGCAGCCGGGATGAACCCGAGTGATTGAGTGCCTTGATTTGGGATCAAAACTGCTGGAAACATTTCTTGGCATGCACGGTCCTCGTCCACACCTTTGGGAAGAACGAGTCTGTGCAAACAAACGGTGGTGTTCGAAACAATATGTTTATCAAATCACAAGAAGCAAAATGTGAGAACTCAGTCAAAATGGAAGGTTCTCTAATTCAGCTCTCAGCGGCTCATGGGTATAATCTCAAAACATAGCAAAAGGCAGACTCCGCCTTGCCAAAAACCTCCACCCGTCTTTTTCCGTTGAGGTCTTCTATACTGACACTGACCATCGATACGACATCCCCGAACTACCTCTCGGCTCCATTACAACCCCCAAAACTATTAGTCCTTTCTAAACACCCTTTCTGAACACCCTCTTCGTCCCCCCCACCTGTCCGAGCGCTCCAAATCCATCTTTACTACTCTCCACGCTAACCTGTCTAACCTTCTCTACAACTCCGTCAACCCACCTCTTGCGCCCCTCGTCCATCTCGCCCTTCTTATTCTTTGGTCCTGAAGGCCCAAGATGCACCTCCTCGCCATCGGGCCCCACGCTCCATGCCTGACGTGACACGGAGCGGGCCGGCGGCGTCTGTCCCTTGGCTGCATTCGCTCGCAGAGTAGTGCTCGTAAATGGCAGCGGCATAGACGGTGAGCGCACCGAGTTCTCTCTACTATCCGCCACATCAGACACCCTCGCGCCACGCTTGCGTACCTGCAAGCTCGAGCCTGGTCGGCTACCCATCGATGATCCGGGGCGGCTCCCAGGGCTAGACCAGACATTGCCATTGGGGCCCGTGCGCAACATCCCGGGCGCGGGGTTCAAGCTGCCTATGCTGCTTATGCTGCCCATGCGTGGCCTGCCGCTGTTGGTCGGGAGCTCAACTTGGATTTCGCCAGAGCGTTCCGCGCGCCGCCCGTGGTGGCTAGAGTATTCCTTTAGATATTCGCCAAGATCTGCCCAGCCTCCACCGACACGGACCATCACGCGCTCCCCTCTCTCGCCCACAAGACGCACAAAGAGTTTGATTGGGGGGTCGCCAGTGCTGCGCATCAGGTGGTAGAGTTGAATATCGGAATTGTTCTGTTGCCGTGGGCGAGACAACCTAGGCTTAGCCGGTGCAAGTGTAAACGACGGTGTTGCTGCCCTTGAATAACTTGGTCGAGGTGCGGGGCTGAGAGATGGGCGGGATGGGCGCTTTCTGATAGTATGCTTTGGCTTCATGGGAGACTTCTGAGGAGGGATCGGCGCATTGCTCAACTCGATCTTTGCGGGAATTGACCCTAGAATCTCACTTATTTGTTGCTGAAGCTGATCGTCGGAAATTTTCGTAGGGCTTGTTTGTGAATATTCTAGGTCAACGCCCAGGTTTGTAAAGCTTGGAGCATCCAATGCCAATTCATCCACAGATACTAACTGCTCTGTGACTGGTGCGTCTAATTCTGTATTTTCTCTGTCATATGAATCGAGGGTGGGCGGTACTGGAAAAACAGGTGTGCTTGGCTCGCTATAGTCTTCTTCAATACTTTGCCGGATGTCGTCGCTGTTGCTATATAATATTGATCGACGTGTGGATGGCGAGAGGCCTAAATCGTAGCCGTCATCAGAAGCCAGATCTTCAACGATACGTGGCGATTCAAAAGCCATGATATTATTGAGCACCGGCAGTTTGCCGGCGGAATCTGTGCGACCGTGTGTTTTGAAGACAGTATCGGTGGAACTGAGCGACACGACGCTTCCATGGCGAGAAGTATCCAGCGAGTAAAATCTTCCACCGTCGACTTGGTAGTCCGAAGGAGTATTTCCACCCTGCATAGACGGAGTTCCGTTATCGTTACTACCGATCACTGGTGGTGATACCTTAATGGAGTTCTCTGAATCTGAAAGTCGAGGCCAATCACCATTTGTTTCCTCGACTGGGGTTATTATAGCTTTAAAGCTGACTGATACCCCAGATCCATGACTACTTGGATTTGGATGGGTTATAGCATGCTCTGGGTCCGTGGGGGTATATGGTGCGGCTGGTAATTCTCCATAATCTTGTCCTTGAGTAACGAAAACATCATCAATGGCAACCTTGGCTGCATAATGAGTAGACTGAGACTCGGAGGGGCTGTTTTTCTCGTCGCGTTCGCCATATAACTCGGAGGCTTTTTCCAGAGGTGCACTTGGCGCCATAGGCCGTTTCTGAGGATCTTTCTCGCTGCTGAGGTTGTCTGTAGAATCCCTCTCGGCCGAAGACGTCGCTTCCGAATCATTATTCTGTGTCCAAGGGCCCCTTAGTTCAAATTTTGGCGCACCCTCTTCCAGGCCCGACCATCCAGGTTGTAACACCAACTTCTTTGCTGGGTTTCGCCGGTGCTCATCATCGTCGCTCATCGATAGCAACGACATTCTCCGCTCTTTCAACGGTTTCTTGCCCTTCTTAGGACTACGTGGCGTACCGCCATCGTCCAACACTGTTCTCTTCGACGGACTCGGTGGACAGTCGTCATCAGAAAATTGGCCTGAAGAAACAGGCTGGTTTGATGGGGACATAATTGCGTGCAAGGAGTCTGAAGTGGACATTGGCGGGGGAGTAAGCGGGGCCGCAACCTGCGCTGTGGGTGTTGGTGCCACCGGTGGAACATCAGCAAATGGATCTAACGTAGGCGTGCCAGACGTTGGTGAGCTCTTCAGCTCATTTGTGTTATGATCCATGCGAGGTGGTGGCGAACTTAGAATTTGAGTAGCACGGTCAGTGGCAGCTGCTAGCAAGTCAAGGTCCTCCTCGTCGCCAAATACCGTTTCTGATCTTCTCTTGCTTCTGCTTGGACGAAGACTGATAAATGACGACCGCGAGCCAGAAAATAAGGGACTGCCTCTGAATGAAGGAAATATTGGTGATGTGGCCGAAGCTTGAGAATCTCGCTTCTGCGTTGGGTTGCCTGCCCGCGCATTTTGGGAGTCTCCAATATCCCAACCGGCAGGCACGACCGAGTTTCGACTGCTCCTTCCTCTTGGTATAATTGGCGATGGCGGCTGTGAGCTAATGACAGCGCTAGTACCAAGAATAAACGGCCGAAGGTTCACGCTCCCCGTCGGTGATGACGACGCTGCCATAGAAGGGTGGATTTCAGGGGAACCGGGCTGGGATCCGTCGGTGTGAATTCGATATGGTAACGGCAGCCTAGGAGGGGTGTTTCGTCCCTTGACAGAAGGCGTTCGGCTTCGCCCGAGGAGAAATGACCTCTCATTTGGTTCAAGAATGGCTCTGGATGGTGACCTAGAACTGGTCTCTGTATCTCTCGTTCGTGGCGGCGGAGAGCTTTCAGGCTGGTCACCTCCTCTGTACGTATCCCGTCTAGCTGTCGGAGATCGATCGTCTTGCCCATCTAAACCCCAAGGAATATTAAATACTCGATCGTCTTGTGGCTCTCGTAACTTCGTAGAAGCCTTTAATTGGTTTTGTACATCCGATTGCGGTGTTTCGTTGGTGGCAGGCGATTCTACGGCGAGTGGGTTGCCAAATTCAGAGCCATTCTCAGATATCGCTAGGTGATCCATTGGTAACTCTTTCACCTGGTCGCCAGGTATCGGTATATTTTCAGCTGTCGTGTCGATGGTAGATCCATGATCAGATATAGCGGAATCTTCCATTTGGGCCTTCTCCCACTCATTGCTAGAGTCTTCGATGGCCACTTCTCCTCCATCCCTAACAGTAGCCATGGCTGCTTGCTGTTCGGCCAGTTCTCGGAGCTTCTGTAGAGACTTTTCTAGCTCCTCCTGCTTTGCAGCCGTGATGGCCCACTCTCCCTCCTGAACCTTTCTCTCAGCTGCAATAGTCCAATTACTATAATCCGTCTCGATAGCATCCATTTGATCCAGCCACGGCCCAGGCACCGTATCAACACGCCCATCGAGTCGATCCAACATCGAATCAATCATCTTCCCTGTGTCCGTGATCGTCTCACCGAGGGCCCTCTGCATTGTTTCGTAATCGGAGCGTGTGAGCATCATCTCTTCGCCGCTAGAGTTTGTAGCCTTAAGAGAGGCCCACGCGGATTGTAGCATTGTGTCTGCGTCTCGTAGGGATTTAAGGGTGGAAGGGATGTCGCGCAGGATGTCGATGCGAATGCTCCAGACATCGAGAAGCAGGCGCAAACGGTGTAACTTGGGCAGGGCGTCAAGGACAGTGTGGGTGATCATACCAGTGAAAGTGTCCAGGCGGGTGTATTTGGATTTCACCGGTGTTGTTGTGGTTGGTAGAGGATGTTCCCCAGAGGTAGGTGATGGTTGTGCATCGGTCGCAACCAGATGAAGGACCTTATTCTTGATCTCTTCAATATCCAGATCGAACATGTCGTCAAATATCTCTGAAACCCGATTGGAGTATAATTCGGCGAGAGGCGCAGGAAGACTCCCCCAATATTCCTCTGTATCGGCCTTCTCCTCCAACCCCATACCATCTTCTTTCAGCTCTCCAAATATCCCATACGTTTTCTCCGGCATTACAAATCCATCAGCCCCAACACTGGGCCACGGCCAACCTCCAACCTCGTTTGCCCATTCTTCAATCTTCTTGCTGGCCACCGCAGCCCTGATCCCAAATTGTTTCTGATCCGGGGTCGAAGCTTCGATGCTCTTTGCCAGTTCGCCACTCGCAGATGTGAAGCGTTCTAGAATCCTCGCTGGGGAGAGATCCTCAAATATGTCATCGGTTATGCGCGAGCGAGTCGGCGAGCGCGAATGTCGACAAGGTGATTTTGAGGGTGATCGTGGCCGCATCCGTAGCGAGGTGGGCGAGAAGCGGAGCGCAGGCGGCGCATCTCGAATGCTGAACGCCGACATGTCGCGTTTGTGCTTCGCCATCATGAAGGATGGCTGTTGTATCGCTGGATGGATTTGCTGGGTCATGTAACCTCACGGAAGACGGGAGATCCAGCATAAATAGCTCGCATTGTGCCGAGAGTGTCGTGGTTCTGTGGTGTCCCGTCGTTGTAGGGTTCAGAGTTTGCGAATGTAGTCGGAGGAGTGAAAATTGAGATGAATTTCTGTCGCCTTCCGTCTTTGACGTGGGTATGGGAATCTATTGACGTCTATAGCTTGGGACAACTGCTGAAACGCTGAGACAACAAACGGAAGAAGTAGACGAGAGGGCGCCCCACGTCCCTTTACTAAACATGGAAAAGGAAAATCAAAGAGAGGACATGCTGGGAACCCAGCAATAAACAATTTGTATCGGACGCAGAAGATGCTTCGAAGGGCGATATCCGATGCGCTGGACAAACAAACAGAGCTGAAGTCTCGATTGGGTGACAAACGGGCACTAAACGCGGCTATTGATTGCCCTGGCCTGGATCATTAAGGGTCAAGCTGTCGCTTCGGTCGTTAATTTCTCCGTTTTCATTCGCTGACGCCTCGATGGATCGTGCCGATCGCCGCGCGCCAGAGCCCCTGCTGCGCTACTGAGACGAGACGACCGTGCGGAGCAATTTTTCCCCAGACCGAACTTCAGGGACCACCGACATCTCATCATATATACCATCAGTATCCTAAAATACTGCTACAACGCAAAGAAATTGCTGAATACCAAGCCATGGCTGTCTATTTTCAGAGAATAGCTTTAAGCGGTATGGAAGTTCCCAATGTATCGTAAGGGTAACCTGGAAGACCCTGAGAGTAAGGAGACCCTGAAGTCTCAGATAACCAAAATGGCACCACTATGGGCTGTTCCTGGAGCATGAGCTGGTTCCTGGCTCGCCCAGATTTTAACATACCACTTTAAACCGCGAGCTCAATATTATCTCCTTACCCTATCCCACAAGCTAAGTGCCTACTATCTCATAGCATCGCCTCACTTTGTCAAAAATTCTCCTTGTCTCGCCTTCACTTCCCATCTCCTTGTCGCCGAGGCAATATCCCCTCTCCCCTCACCATCCACAAATACCTCAATGTTGCAAAAATGGACTACCTCCATGTCATCCTCTCTGTCACCATCTTCATCCTCATCATCGCCCGCAACCACCTCCCCGGCCAACTCCCCGCTCTCCTCCGTAGTCAAATACCTCTCCACCGCAACCCCCACCTCATCGCCTTCATCCGCCGCCACCCCCGTCTCCACGCCCTCCTCGATGGCCAAACACCTCTCCTCACTCGCCCCCGCCTCCTCGCCTTCATCCGCCAACACCCCCGTCTCCACGTCCTCCTCACCTTCACCCGCCGACACCCACGCCTCCACGCCCTCTTCCACCGCAACCCCGGCATCCAATCGCTCATCCACCTCCCCCCACCCCGCCCACCAGCCCTCGACACCTCCCCTCTCGGCCTCCTCGCCCCAGAGACAATCCAACACATCGCCTCCTTCCTTGCCCCCTCCGCTGCCGCGTCCTTCGCCAGCTCATGCCTCGCTATCCGTCTCATGACAGGAACCCAGTACCTCGCAACCCTCCGAGCCTCAAAAGCCGAAATGATCAGGCTCCTCGAGTTCATCGCCGTCGACCTTTCCCTGGACCCTACCTCCGCCGTCCCAACCCGCCTCCTCTGTCTCTACTGCGAGCGCATCGTCCCCTACTTCTCTCTCTGCGGCGACGCCTCAACACCCCCCTGTCTCCATGCCAGGGCACACTGCCAGCTCTACAATGGCCCCGCATTCCGCACCCAGCTCTTCCACACAGCCATGGCTATTTACCGCCGCGGCCGATACCCACACCAGCTCCTCATCAATATGAAGCCCCGCTCCAAGACGACAACCTGCCACGACGGCGGCATCACATCACAGACAGCATGGGCATATCGCATCATCGAGGGCTCCCTCTACCAGCGCACGAGAGTCACCATGATCCTCCCCCGCTCAGACGACAATTACGCCCTCAAAGTCCAGCCATGCCCGCACTATGCGAGTTACCAGGCGAGTATGGACCGCGAGGCGATAAGTATGCAGGGCTTAACGCGCGATAGGCCTGGATTCCGCGCCTGTTCGGAGATGGTGTCCTGTCGACGCTGTCGAACCGTATTACTTGTTGGATGTCGCAAGTTTCGCGGTCTCGGGCTCGGATTATTCGTCACGTGGTGGACGGACTTGGGAGATGGTCGATGGGTTTTAGGGAAGAGAGAAGGACTGGGATGGAAGGATGTCAAGTATACAAGGAAGTGGGCTATGAATTATTTTGAGCATTATTGCTCCAGCCAGCGGTATTTTGATTTTGACGGGATGGATACCCAGAGGGATAGGAAGGAGCTATTAGCTATGGCTCGTAGTAGTGAAATGTAAGAATAGATAGTAAGGCCTATTGCTCCTTCTACGTTTTTAGGCTCTGTTGTTTATTATACTTAAACGTACCTTCCCTTCTATACAGCTATAGGTACGGTAAATATCCCCGATTTTCTTTCTTGTAGTTTTCTCTCCTTTCCCTCCCCCCCATCAGACACTGAACGCTACAATGTCTAATTCAACTTCCGAAATCGTCTCCGCTGCCGCTAACACCGTCAGCGCCGTATCCGCCATAGTCAGCGCCGGAGTCCTCGCCGAAGATCTCCGCCAATCCCATCGAGAACGAGCCGAACAACGCGATGCCCGAGAAGCAGTTGCTGAGCAAGCTAGGATTGACGAAACCCGAGCTCAGAACAATGAGGCACGAAACCAGCGAGCCGAAGCACGCGCCATCCGCGAAGAAGCGAGAAGGGAGGCCGACTTCCGCGCCAGAGAACAAGCCCCGGAAGAAGCCAACTCAGTCGCCAACTCTCGCCAGCCAACTCGTCGTGGTCCGCGCTCTCCGACAACTGGTTGAGGTTCGTTTCCGGGTTCCCTCATGCGCGTTCGCGCGTGCATGAGTCCGGGGCTCCCTGATGAAAGATCTCTCAGATAGCGTCTGAAAAGAGAGTTTCTGGAGGGGGGTCGGCCACCAAAGACGCACTCCCACCTGTCCGTGGTGGTGGCTACGAACCCTGAGACTCCGGTCTCAGGAGCCAACGGGAGGCGCACGGAATCCGAGGTGGTGGAAACGGAGAAGGTGAGCTCTGGACCCCCTTTCCTGTCGTGAGGTTCTTTGGGGCTAACGTGTGTGCCTCCTCGTGGGCGGCGAGAATGGGCGCCGCCCATTCTTGGCTTCTCAGGGGGGTGGGTCAGGGGCTGATGGTCGCGGCGTCGGTGACCATCTCTCTTCGTGAGAATCGGTCGGCTGGATCCTGGGAGCCTGGGATACGGAAACGGGCGTGACGGTCAACGGCGACGATCACACGCAGGGCAGACACCAAAGGGAGAAGGCAAGTTCTCGGATTCCATTCTTCTTGATTCATATCTAACATACCTATCTACAGCGCAGCGCCGACGCGATCCGACCTTCCCAACCCCTTTCCCGAAACGCCGACGACCGTTTTATCCCCCCTGAACGCCCAAAACATCCTAATCACTCAACCATCACACCGCCCCAACCGCCACCAAACTCCATCCCACCCATCATAAACCCTCCACTCTCCCCATGCATCCCCCCTGCCATATCAGTCCCCTCAGCTCCCGGTGCTCCCTCCCCAAAATCAACCAACGCGCCAAATTGCTCCTCAAACACCCCTTCCTCGCCACCGCCCACACAGTTACCGAGTTTCATCTCGGCATCCGCGTCGTCGTCGGGTGGGGTCGTAACCTCACCAGCACCCATACCGTTGGATGTGCCGTTGTTGGCATCCCAGAACGCCGCAGGCGCCGGCGGTGGTGCACCGGCACCACTAGCTCCCGTCGACGAGTCAGGTGGTGGAGTGAGCCCGGCACGGGCATCGGGCGCTGTGCCGTTCGTCTGGGGATCCGTAGCATCAATACCCGCTTTCCGCATCGCGGCACCGAGGAACTGAGTCGCGAAGTCTGCCGCGGCGTAGTTGTCGCGCAGGAGCTCGAGAACACCCATGCAGGTCGCGAAGCCCCTTCGGGCCTCGTCGCGGGTGGTGCTGCTGGGGCTCTTGATATCGAGGAGGTGGATTATTATGGCGGGTAGGAGAACGGTGACGCCGGTTGTGGGGAGGTAGCGCGCGAGTTGGAGGTGGAAGAGTGCTTGTGCTGCGCGGGTGATCTCACGGGATGCTTCGCGGACTTGGCGGCGTGAGACATCCTGGAGAGCGCGGCATTGTGGGTGAGCGGCTGTCTCGGCGGAAGGAAGGACCTGTGGGCGGTGCAGGGCGGAGAGGGTGGCGTGGTAGCACATGTGCAGAAGAGCGCGCTGGACAACAAGACTTGCTTGGCCATCCTCGACGTCCGCAATGGTGGGTGCGCGGTAAAGACAAGGTTCGGGAAGGGAGACGAGCCATTCGGCTAGTTCCGAATCGCAGTCGCGGACCTCATCGGTCTGGTCGAGTTTCTTGGGGAAGAGCATAACGCTGCTACGTGTGTTGCCCTCCTGGCCCATGGCCTGGCCCTGGTCGCGGATGAGGACCGAGTACTGTGCGCCAAGAACGTGGGAGATGCAGAGGCAGAGCTTGGCCTTTGCGACACACAGATGCGCGAGGTCGGTAAGGAGAGTTGAGTTGCGAAGTGCCCCGCAAGACGAGAGAATATGTGAGGGAAACTCTTCCGTCTCGAAATCCTCAACCTCAAGCATGGGCACGTCAAAGTCCTCATCCTTTATGCGGGTTGGCCTACGCATTCCCAGCGCAACGAGACGGTCGCGCATGAAACAAGACCACCATATCCTCTTCCATAGTTTCTGCTTTCGCGGGGGCATGGTTGTCGGTGATGGGTTGCGGTGCAGACCGATTGTGTGTGCAAGGGAGATCGCGACTCCCATCCAGTGCCAGGTATCTTTCTGGTCGTCTGGGGTCTCATACCAGTAGGTCATGAGAAGGAGGGCCTGGACAATGGCGACGCGGTCGGTCTCGTAGTCGAAATCGTACAGGGCCTGTTCACGTTAGTCTCTAAACGTCACCGGAGGAATAGCTGACACATACCCTAGATTTCAAATAGAACGCTTTCCTTGCGTCCTTTCTTGTGGCATAGCCTGCCGCAGTAAGATGAGACATGTCCACAAAGGCAACGCCTGTGAACATAACCGCTTGAAACAACAGCAAGCTGATTCTGCCAGATTCCCCCGTTCCCTCCTCCACGATGCTCAGGAACTCGCGCAGCTCGATGAGCGGCATATATGGGTGCACGTATTCGACGTAGGCGCAGAGCAGGGCGTTGCGGAAAGGAATATCGGGGATGGTGAGGGCACCCTTCTTCCAGAGGTGGCCAACATCCTCGATGGGGATGCGCGAGTTTAAGGGCCTGATGTAGGCGGGGAGAAGGCCACTGGTGAGCTGGCGTGCTGATTGCGGACGTTGCTGTGGGGGTGGAGGGAGCGAGTTGGTGGGCATAAAGGGAGCGGGAGCAAGCTCGGCTGCGAAGCCCGAGACGAGGTTTGTGAAGGTAGGTGGTTCGAGGGAGAAGACGCCCGGGGTGGCGGACTGCTCGAAGTTTGACATTTGGTTGTGGTCTTGTGGTTGTCAGCTGTGTTCTTAAGAGGTAAAAAATGAGAAAATGAGGAAAAATAAGAAGTGAGTCCTACACAAACCATGCGGCACGTGGAAATTTCCCATCTCATCATCCTGATCAACAGAGCTGACAGAGTGGTCCTCGCCGAGGAAATTTGCACTCCCATTCGAAATATCGATTGGGTTCACGTTGCCGTTCGCAAGCGCCTCGACAGTTGAGAACGAGTGCTGGTGCGGGTGCTGCATGTGCGTGTGCACCACCGAAGCAGGGCTACCAATGGGCTCCTCCGCGGTGGGCTTGAGGCTGTGGTATGGGTGCTTTCTAGGATGTGTTAGTTATTTTTTCTTGCTGGATGCTCTGCTCACGTGAGGTAGCTGGCGTGAGTTATTAAAAACGAGGAAACATACTTCCTTCTCCTGCTCTCAGTTACGATGCAGGGCACCTCGTCTAAGCGGCAGTTCGTGCATGGTGCTCCATGCTCGACAACATTGCAGCGAACCTTTCGGGCGCGGCAGCACTGGCAAGCTTTCGAGGCGCGGCGCTTAACGGGGCGGTTGGAGGCGGCAGTGTTAGAAGCATCAGCCTTGCGTTTGGGGGATGGCGGATGCGATGAGGGGGAGCGCGGGGAGCTATCAGGGGAAGTAGCTGGAGGCGTCATTGTTATTGTGGTGGGGAGCTGTGAGGCATCGATCGGTGGGATTGTGATATATGTCGTGTGAGCTTATAAACAGCTTATATGCAAGTTTTGCTTTTTTTTGCAGATTGGCGTGCTTATTTACAGCTTAGTCTGTAAAGTGAAGCAAATTGGCCAGGGTTAATCTCTCGATTCTTCTCCTCGTGTAATGAGGTGTGTTTATGAAGATATCGTGGACGTCGTCGGCGAGCTCTTTTTGTAATAAATAAAAATATACAGCTAGAGCAGGGTTGGTGGAGTGGAGATTTTTCTTTTCTTAGGTATGATTGCTTTGTCTGATGCAATCAAAAGCAAGCAATACACAGGATAGTATAAACAAAAAGCAATAAGAGGACCGTATAGGGTCTTGGGAAGCTCAAGCGTGACAGAGAGAGGGGAATCAAAAAAGTGAGGAAAGTCGGGGGAAGGTGGGGATGGGGCTCGACTTATATGAAATCGACCTTCCTTGGTTGGGACGGGTAGGAGGGAAGAGAGAGGTACGTACACAAAACTGGAGTACGTTTGTAGGTTGGGATATGGAGGGGAAAGAAGAGGGGATGGGGATGGGGATGGGAAGGGAGGAAGGGAGAGGAGGAGAATGTGGAGAAAGGAGAATCGGACAGCCATGTACCCCATTAAGTACCCCATGTCTTGGTTGCCGCAGAGAGTAGAGAGTGTACTTGCGGGAGTTGTATAGGTGTAGTATTAATGTTGCGTAAAGAATACGTACGGATGGAGTATCCTTTGGGGCAGTGGCAAGCTTGTGACGAAGTACTCTCCATAATTGTGGACATGTAGTCTTGGAGCAAAACTGGCAGAGTTGGCAAGGCAAGTGGTGCAAGTGCACAGTCAGTCAGGGTCAGGTACGCAGGTACTCGAGTACAAGAGCTACTTAGCATTGGTACTGCGATTCTGTGCGACAGAAGCGTAGAATCGTCTGGTACCGGCACAAAGGTACGTACCAAACTCGATCTTTCGTGCAGTGTCGGCCGAGCACCAAGTCAGTTCGAAATGACGCACGCTATTCCACATGCACACTAGTCTGGTCTTGGAGTAGTCTGGTTACGGCATTAGTGACGTTAGTGACGTCGGCCAGGGATTGTGTGGGAGGGCAAGGTGGAGACTCGAAGGACACTTGTGCGACTTGGATGGAGAATCCATGGAGAACCCCTGTCACAGTTTTGGTCTCCAGGTCTGCAAAAAATTCCCAAAACAGCCCGAACGGGAAAGGCGGCGAAGACGAAAGGCTGAGGGGAGATTGCGGGGCCACTATTATGTCCATTGTCCAGTGGCTATACCATTATGGGATTGCCTAGCTCCATGAGAAACCCCCCCCCACTTGGGCACTGAAGAAGCTCGAAAAGTCCACTCGTGATCGACGGTGGAGAGAAGAGGAATGAGGGGGGATGAGGGGAAACAAAGAAGGGAACACAACAAGCAAGGAGCTAATCCAAGGGTCGGTTTTCGATTAGTATATGTTTTAGTTGGCAGTATTGAGGCCAGTATCCCCTACTAACAGTCAACTAGCGAAAAGAAGCGAAAAAGAGGCACAGAGGGGCAAGAGCGAATCTCTATAAATGAAGTTCATAATTCATAATGGAGGCGCTATGGAGAGTGCCGTTCAAGTCCCGTGTCTACCCTATGACTACCCTCAACTACCCTTCAGCTATCCCATATGCGTCTAGAGCGTTTCCTTGACCCATCCCGAGTCCATCCGTAACGTAACCCCTCATGCTAGTCCTGTTTGAGTACATTCTGTGTCACTCCTGCACTGAACAACTGCCACATATGCACACACAGTTTGTTAGTCTTCGAAAAAATTGCCTCTACCTCTCTCCAACTCTCCGCTTCCTCCAACTCCACTCCGCTCCGCCCTCTACTGTGACCCCACCCTCTCCAATTCTGCTTCATCATTATTCGCTCACTTGCATCGCCCACTTCTCCATCCTTCTCTCTAAGCAAGTTCTTCCCCCTTCGCTTCTGGGTAGTGCCAAGCCCCACACAGCACAACGCACAAACATTCAAGACAGAGCGTGACCCATATCCGACGTGTTCATTCCAGACACGCACGAAAGGTGGATCACGTGGAGTTAAATGGAGATGAGGGGACTGTACTGAGATTGAGACAGGAGTAGAGATGAGATGAGCACAGCCGCAGTGATTGAAAGGGGAATCAAATCGCATGTGCTTATGCATGCATCCATACCAGTATACCGCCATATGAGGACTGGAGGCAGGGCATTGAGATGGATGGATGGCATGGATACGGGATACAACGGCACCGATGCATACCCTCGAATAGTCTATTATAGTATACAGACTATACCAAACACGCAGGCACACGTATACTCGGTACACACTCAACACTCTCAACATTCTCTGACTTCGAACTTTCAGAGCCGGCACCCGGCCGGCGAATGTTTGAGGGAACCGGTATCTCAGCCGGCGAATCTTTGAGGGAGCCGGCACGCCAGCCGGAGAATATTTGAGGGAAGTTCTGTAGAGTAGGAGGAAGATTCAGACTCGGAGAGGCCTCTGGACACAGTTTCTCCGTATACTCTACCGTACCCCCGAACCGTCTCCATAGGTCAATATGTACTATACTGTTAACGGTACTAGCACCCTTTATGCTTGGCACGCTACCAAAGTTCACACTCAGCCATTTTCTTATACCCGCCAATCAATACCCCGAAGCGACCTCGCCGGAAATAATACCCATATGGTCCCCTCTCTCCACTCAAAACGGCACAAAACACAGACAAAACCACAAAACCACAAAACACACACGCACACGGAAGCGCCACTTGGCGAATATCCACTCACCGAGGCTGGGGCTGGGGCTGGGCTGGGCTGGGCTGGACTGGGGAATATCCCCATAATCCTGTGCGACCTGCTTGCAGGTTTAGACAGCCACGACAGACAGACCACCAGACTCAGAGAGGGAGATTCAGAGTTAAGCGTGACGAGGCTCAGCCCAGACCCTTACCTATGAGGTCCGATTTCTATAAACAGTATATGATTACGAGTTTCACGGTTCACGGGGGGGGTAATCTGAGCGCTGGGTTCATCTGTCTGCAAGTGCGCCATCGATTACATGTGTGCATTCGAACTATAGTACGAACTGCTCCATAAATTACAAAACAGCTACATTACAAACTACAAAACGACCTACATGAACTGCACCACAAACTTCCAATCCCAACCCGCATGAATGACCCATGAACATCAACATTGGCGCCCGCATTCGCCATCCCCATGCCAAGCCCACCGTAGTGACCCGGCTGTCCATCTCGGCGATTGATCACCACACCACAGCCATTCATCGGTCATCAACCACCGACAACCGACCATCGCCGACCACGCACCGACCAAAAGCCCAGACCTAGACCATACCAGAGCTGACCCCGCCATCCGCCGAGGAGCGCGACGGAAAGAGGGGATGGGGAAAGCCAGGCTTGGCTGCGGGTTCCTCACACGGACGGTAGGTGGACTTGGTGTGTACGGAGTTTCTCCATACCTACTGCATGTACGGAGTATGCAGTGGTCACGTAAAGGATGACTACTGTATAGGTATGGTATGACTCCGTGTAAAGGACAGACTGACACCACAATACCAAGTATGGGGAATATGGAGATATGGGGATGGATACGATACTAAGAGATGGGGGTGGCGACTATTGAGTGGGAATAGCCTCACGTGGTCAGTATGGGGTATGGAGTTGACTCGTTACTATCCAGGCAGGCAGGCAGGCAGTACACAGAGGCCAGGATGATCAATACCCTCACACCATACACTCGTACACTCACCACGATAAAAAAAAACCTCACTATCCTCAAGCCACCCCGATCCCTCCCGACAAAACCACCAAATTAAACCTCAGTTCTCCCTTTTCCAATTAGACCAGCCCTAACCCCAGGCCGATTGCCAGTGGTCCAGTGCGAATCGCACGCCGAAATCGCCGAATCGCACAAACACGCCAATCCATCCACGACATTCCAATCCCACAATCCCAATCCCATTCCCAACCTCCAAATCGCGATCACTGGATTACTACATACATACAGTACATAGGTACATACCCCTTGAACACAGTCCCATCCCTCCCTCCACCCTTCTCCATCCATCCACCCGTATCCACTCACAAGAATTTGGAGAAATAAGTGGGGCCCACCTCCCCTTCCCTTTCCATCTGGCCATCATCAAATCGCAACACACTGCGCAACGGATAGCGGCCGAGCGAATTTGTGTGGAGGTGGGGTCGAAAGGAAGAACCAGGTGGGACAGGGGGGAGCAGCACACACACCAGGACAGACGGAGATTACAACTGCGCATGTCACATGTCGAGTAACCGAGATGCCGAGGTTTTAGGTCTGTGCCTTTTATTCTATTTTCTACCTTGGCACTGTGTGTGTGTGGTATACACATCCCTCTCCATCCCCTCTTTGCTGCTCCTACCCCACCTCCGCCTCGAGAGCAGTACTGTGAGAGCGGAGGTGGGGATTGCACGTGCTGGCACCTCTCTCACGTTCACATTCACGTTCACTCCTACTACCCACAACCACCAGCGAGGTTCGATCGACCCTCTTTCGGCCCCCCTTAGTCAGGGGGAATTATACTTTGGTACCATAGTCTATTTTACTTCTGGGATCGCGCTAAGACGTGAAGAAAAAATTGCTTGAGAGGTGAGTAATCATCTGAAAGTCAGGGGCTGAGTGGGATAAGGGGTTGTGTTTGTTGATGCCATCGAGGTGGGTCACGTGATGAGAGTGTCAAGGAGGGTGGTGGCCTCCTTTCTTGGTTTGGGTGTTGTTGACAGGGAGAGTGAGATGATCGGAAGGTTAGGTTATATTGTAGTAAATAGGTTTGTTTTGTTCTCACTGAGTCAGAGGTTGTAAATACACTCCAAGTCCAAACATGACAATGACGTCACCTCCACCCCCTCTGCCTCAACTCAACCTCATCCCCATCCCCAGACCGCCACTCTACCTGCCTCTCCAACCTAACAGTCACCGCCACTACCCCCAGACTACTCTATCCCATCCTACTTCCTTACTTACTATCCCACAAAAGTTTATGGCCACCACCACCACCAAAGACCCTCACCCCCCAACCCCACAGCCGCAATCCCAACCCCAATACACCCTCCCAAACTCCTACGCCCGTCTCAGCGAGGTCGCCTCCCCCCCGCCGGAGGAGAACCCGTATGAAAGCCCGCTGTATAGACATACATCTCTTGAGGATGCGAGGGAGATGGAGCGAGCGGTTGAGCGGGCGGGAGGAGGTGAGGGGAGGGGGAGACAGCCGCAGGAGGATGAGGAGGAGGAGCCGGTAGGCTGCTTCTGCAAAGTAGTGAAAGGTTGGATGAAGAGCGTGATTCGTAGGAGGCGTGGGGGGTAATCGCTGACTTGGTGAGGTATGTGATAATACCATAAACTCCATCTCCGTCTCCATCTCTCTCCATATATCATATATACACAACAGGAACGACACACAGCACCTCCCATACGCAAGGAGGTAGCACAAAATCTTAAATCCCCATCTTCGCCACCCTCTTCTCCATCACACGCACAAACCCCTCCATCCCCTTTTCCAAAACTTTCATCTTGCCCCCGCTCAGCGAATATACCACTCTCCTCCTATTATCCTCCTCTTCATCTCCCTCATCGTCTCCATCGTCAGTGAACACCTCCCCCTCTACCACGCGACGCACAAGGTACCGGTCGTGAGTCACCAGCACGATCGCGCCGTTGTAGTCGATGAGTGCTTCGCCCAGGGCGATGACGGTGCGGTAGTCGAGATGGGTTGTTACTTCATCAAGGATGAGGAGGTTAGGGCGGGACCAGAGGATGCGGACGAGGGCTAGGCGGACCTGGAACGTAAGTTAGAAGGTATATAAGATCAGGAAGGTCGAAGAAGGACTCACGAGTTGACCACCGGACAGCTTCGCGAGTGGGACATCAGACGCCGTACGTCCCTGCAGACCGAACGAGCCCAGCAGCCCTCTCATCTCCTGCTCAGACAGTTCGCCAGCCGAGTCAGCAGCGAGGAGTTTTAGAGCCGTCAGTGTCGGGTCTGCGCGGCCGAGAGTCTGCAAGTCTTCCACTGCGTGCTGGGAGTAATATCCCAGCTTCAACCGCGGATGACGAGTGACTATTCCGCGATTGGGGCGGAGGGACTCAGTGAGGAGGTTAAGCAACGTCGTTTTACCGCCGCCGTTCAACCCAACGATACCGATGCGCTCACCGAAGTGGACGGAGAGGGTGATGTTCTGCAGGACTAAGGGGGAAGTTGGGGCATAGCGGTAGGAGACATCTTCGAGAGAGATGAGAGGCCCGGGGAAGCGAAGGTCGGCGGCGGGAGGGAGGGAGATGGAAACGCCTTGTTCGTCTTTGGGGATGTCAAAGGCGGCGTGTTTGCTCTCGAACCATCCTGGAAATCATTAGTGGTGTTGTGCGACATAGAGTAGACATGAGGAGCATGAAAGGCACTCACCCATCCGATCAGACAGCTTAAATCGCTGCCCTTTCTCATTAACCTGCATTCCCGCGCCATCTTCAAGCTTCTTCTGCCGTGACTTGGCCATGCGCAGTTTATTGTCATCCCCAGTCTTCTTTCCTATCTTAATCGTCTCCCGAATCGACTTTTCCAGCCTCGCCGTCTCCTTCCCCTGTGCTTCCTGCATCCTCGTCAAGTTCATCACACGTAACCGGAAATCCTCCTCATACGCCGATAGATTACCACGGAAATACTCCAGCTTCTGCTCCTTGACCAGGATAACTTCTTCAGCGACCGTGTCCACAAACTCGCGGTCGTGAGATACGAGCAGCACAGTGGTGCCAGCTTCGCTCTCGCGCAGGGCGATAAGATGTGATTGCAGCCAGATAATAGCGCGAAGATCGAGGAAGTTGGTGGGTTCATCGAGGATGAGCAGGTCAGCCTTTTGGAGGAGGGCGCGCGCGAGGGCAGCACGCATGCGCCAGCCACCAGATAGGGTTGGGATAGGTTTTGCGAGCATAGCTTCGGTGAAGCCAAGGGCTGTGAGGATGGTGCGGGCGCGGGTTTCCAGGGCCGGGAGGGGCATCTAGGTGGTGTTAGAGGACTAGGATGGGAAGCTGTCGAGGTGGGATCGACATACTGTTTCCAGCTCGGCTTCGAGGTCGACTAAGAGGGATGACGCGGTGAGGAATTCGTCTTGAATAGCAGCGGAGTCGGGGTCTGTGATTTCTTCTTCGAGCCTACACCATAGCATCAGCATCTAGCTACCACACAACATTACCATGGGGCCAATACTTTTCCGTTGCTTCCGCAACCTCCTTCTCGAACGCAATGAGATCCTTCCTAGCTTGCGACCCGCGCGCTCCACTTCGTCGATACGCATTATTCTGCACCTCAAGCAGATCACGGTTCAGGCGGTTATAGCGCATCTGGCGATACCGTCGGACTTGCGCTATAACATCCTCGCGATCTGCCTCACTCCCTGCTAAAGCTATGGCACAGATACGTGTTAACCACATTAATTTCCCGGAATCGGAGGAGGTGGCAAACCTTGTAGGTCCTGGATTAGAGCAGTACGTGACTGGTCTCCTTCGATGACATGCTGTAGCACAGTTGTATCTTCTGGCGCAGAAGTACTGGGCCCATTCATTGCAGGGCTGGGGTTTTCGGCGTCTGTGCTTGTTTGTTGGAGAATGGCCACTCGCAGGGAAGGTGGGAGACCGGGGATTATCCTGTCTGCGAGCGCGCGGAGAACGGCTGGTGTCGGTATTAGCTTGTGCTGACCACTCTTGTTGCATGTATACGGGTTTCGGATCTCAATGACTTCCAATGACTGATTGTGCTCCGTATAGGTCTTGGGGTACATACTTGACTTCCCACTTCCATTGCGTCCCAGCAGCGCATAGTGAATTCCAGACTTCAACCTTAGCTCGGCATTGACAAGAAGCTCTTTTTCCTGACCAGCAGCCGCCTTGCCCTTTCCTTTCTTTGCCTTCCCAGCGGCTCCGGATGGCGCAATTCCCAGGCTGAGTCCAGCAATATCAATCTACTCGCATTGGAGCTACGTCAGTCGAGGATCCTACGGAGTTTGAGGGAATAAAGACAACCTCTGTAGATTTATCGGTGTCGGATATATGAAAGCGAGTCTGCTTGCAACTTGCCACGATAATTGGCTCTGCAGACTCGTCGTCAGCGATGTTTGCCATCTTTGTATGTTGATATTTGCCAGGGTGCGTGTATCCAGCCAGGCGCCGTCGTTCTGCCCCGCGATTTTTGTGGCTACTATCGCGATCTTATCAGGTACCCTTGGGCACCCCACATCCTTGATTATATAAGCAATGGGCCTGGCCTATTGACTCATACGGCCTGGCGGCTGCGCTATACTCAAAATGTCATGGGAAGAATTTTGTATAAATTATGGAGTTTGTAGAGTTTCACCACTATGATGTTTGCAGTCTAAGTACAGAATAAATAACAATGGAATTTGGAAGAAAATATATATACTCGGGCTCTAATTTCTGCGGCTTCTGTATTATTATTTTCACTGTTTTCCCCACCATACCCATATAAATTCCAATAATATTTTAATTTCTCGGATAACAGAAAATGTATACAGAAACAAAGATAACTTTCCAATATGACGGCGGCTTAGGACTTATCTTTCGTTTACTGTCTCCATACTTATACAATTAACAAGCTGAATGAGGATTTTTTATAATAATAAATAGTGCTTACAGTTGCTATAATTAAAATAAGGGGGCGCAACCACTTGGGGATGTCTCAAGGACAGAATTAAAGAAAAGGGTCAGCCAAAATGGCCAGTATCAATTCTTACCTCAACACAGTCCTCCCTCAACCTTTTAGTAGCATGAGTATTGATCTGCCTTATTCCTCTATCCTTCATCATCCATGACGACCCGTCTTTCTGTTTGTTCTCCTGTTTATTCGTTCGTTTGCTCTTCTTATTTTCGCTGTTTGACCCCACTTCTTCCCTACCCTGTCCTTTGTCCACTGTAATATATAACTTGCGTAGGGCCCGACATCCTGCCCTCTTGTAACCACAACAAAAGTATTCCCATCCGGCTGATAGCTGTCACATTTGACCGCAGCCACCCCAACAACCCAGCGAACATTGACCTCACCGACTCTCGCCAATCCCGAAGCCTACTTGCAAGACACCGACATAAAAACCACCGAAATGCCTCCAAAGCAAGAGTCGGGAAGCAATGCACAGAGGTTCGCCCTGATTTCTTTTCCTATTTCAATTTTCCCTTGCTTCGGCACAGAGGCTCATCCTGATTTCCTTTCTTGCTTCACCTTCCCCTTGCTTCCCTACCTCCTTGCTTTCCCTTTTCGTGTCTCCCTCAGATCGGTTTCCCCTCTGGATCTTAAATCCTTCAGCTTGCCATTGACTGCAATTAACACCGCTCTTATAGCAACTCCAACCTCTCTTCCGATGCCCCGCCACCAAGCATCCACAGCATCACCAAAGATGGCTGGGGTAGCCGCACAGAGTTCCAGCGCTCCTACGGACTTGGCATGACACCCGAGGACTTCGAGGAGGGGAACCGTATCCTTGAATCCTTCTGCAAGGCTGATATGGAAGAGCGGGAGAAGGCACAGAAGAGTGCGTCGGGGGGTAGAGGAAGGAAGTAAGCGTTTGGCCCTGAGGCGCTCAGCACTGGGGATTGCTAGGACGACATCATTTTTTGGGGGGATATCTGTCACGAAAATATTTCTGTGACCACCCATTGATCAACTCTACTCTCGTACAGAGCAAATAATAACGTTACTCGTTACATCGCGATAAATCCCCCACAGATGATGTTGTGACGCATGCCATATTGTTATTTCCAGAAGGAGTAGTGAGAAGCACTGTCATGTCTGTGATTTGCGCGCATAATGCAATGGACCTCCACTTAGTCACTGGGTAGCGCGTTGTAGATCGGGAAATTTATTGGTAGGGGTTCCTGGGCCAAGTAGCACCAAGGCACCGCGTGGTCGACAAGAAAGATAGTCGTGTTTGCAAACGAGAACCTCAATTCTTTTTGCCTGTTGTCTTTTGGCTTTTGGCGTCAGTCTATAAGTACAACAATTTACCTTCGTTTTGTTTTTTCATTTTGCAGCTATTTTATTTGAATTAGGCATTCACAACGGTACACGAAACCTCGCCGACACCAGAGCCATGCGTCCCGCATCTGTCGGCCTTGTCGGCCTCGCCCTGACCACCCTCTCTGCTGCGCAGAACGCTACCGTCACCGTCTTCGTCCCAGGCACCGAGGATAGTCCTCTTGTTGCCTCCATCATTGGCTCTGTAAGAACATTGACTTCCCATATTCCTAGAGGTTCACACTAACAACGCCAGGACGCAACCGCTACCACGTACGCCATTGCATGCAACCTCGGAGTCGATTCCAACGATTGCGGCATCCAAGGGACCATCACACTCACCGAAGGCCCTGCGACAGCGAAATACACTGTTGCTCCTGTGGTAGACCCCAACGGCGAAACTGCTTTGTACGCCCCCCTCCCTCACAACCATCAGTCTCATGCGGCAAACCTCCACCCCTGAACCCCCTACCCAAGTTAAACACACATGGCTAATGTTCATAGCATGGGGAAATATGAATGTTCCTTAGCAGGCACCACCTCAGCAGTTTGCATCGAGTCCCACGGCGGCAGCCAGGCCAATTTCCCGGGAATTAGCACCGAGACATACACTGGTACCGACCAGCCCTACATACCCATCACAATCACGGCGCGTGCAGCAGGCGCAAACAGCATTGCTTCGCCATCAACCACGGTGTCTGGCACAGAAGCGACACAGACATCGGGGACAGGCGCAGGTGAGGGCGCGGAAGTCGCGGCGACTACCACAGACTCGGGACCGGAAGGCGTGAGTACAGGGGCTGCTGCGGCAATTTCACAAGGCGCGGGATGGGTTTTGGGCGGGGCTGCTATGGCTCTGGCGATGTTGTAGGGCGTTTATTTACTGGATATGGATACAGGCGGGGGGGTTTGCTGAGGTTAGGGTTTGCGTATACATTAGGAGCTACACGGCATGGGACGGGGAAAGGCTGCATTACATCTAGGAGCTCATACAATTTGATTCATATTAATGAAGCCATCGAGGCTAGATTTTCGACCCCGATTCATCCTGAACCCTGAACACGCGGAGTGCCGGGCTGCCCTTTTTGCACCGCCGAAGTTTAGCCGGGAGGAAAGTTAGTAAATGCGAAAATCATATCACGTGAGCTCTGATTGGCAGCTTCGGCCCGTCATCCGTGGGTTCGTTCTCATACTGGTCCATACAGCTGAGTTATATATTCGGAGGTATGGACGGCACAATGTAAATATCAATTTCTTACGAGGCAGAGCCCTTAATCGATTACTGTGCCTTGTGAATCTGTGAAATATATTTGCAATGGCACTACAAACCGTTGATGTTCCGACAGGAACAACTATTACCCCCCCAACTCATCAGCCCTCTTCTCACGTTGAAGAGGGGTACCCCATGACGGCCCTCCCAAAACCCAATGCTATCAATCCCGGAATCAGTGATCCTGAAGCCAATAATGTTGCTGAAGAAGCTCCTCTAACTCCCCTCCTCAAACTCAAGCTCACTAGCGCCGCCTTCGCCTTCTTCACCGCAGGTATCAACGATGGCAGTCTCGGCGCCCTAGTCCCTTATATTCTGCGTACCTACGGCATCGCCACCGGCTCGGTCGCCATTCTTTACGCCTGTGCGTTTGCCGGCTGGGCCGTTGCTGCTCTCGTCGCGGGCCTCTCGCGGGCCAAGTTCGGGAGCGGAGGCGTCCTCATGCTCGGCGCGCTCATGCAGCTCCTCTCGCATGTGTTGCGAGTTTGGGTGACTCTCTCCCTGATATAGTTATATGGAATATAAGGAGCATAGCTAATAGAACAGACTCCACCGTTTGCACTCTTCGCCGTGACGTTCTTCCTCGCCGCTGTCGGCGCCGCATTCCAAGACGCACAGGCGAATGCCTTCGTCGCCACTGTCAAATCAGCACATCGCTGGCTTGGCGTGATCCATGCCAGTTACGGAGCCGGATGCGTTGTTGGCCCTCTCGTGGCGGCTGCGATTGCATCGACACGCCCGGAGCAGTGGCCGCTATTCTACGGATTTGCGATTGGGATTGCGGGGCTGAATATGGTGCTCGTGACATTGGCATTTTGGGAGGATGCGACATTTGTGAAGAAGGCTGTAGATGAGAGTGGAGAAGAGAGCGGGGAAGAGGTGGGGGGGAGTTTTGGCAGGGCCTGGGCGGAGATGCGGGAGACAGCTGCCCAGAAGGAGGTTTGGCTCCTGAGCCTCTTCTACTTCTTCTACCTGGGTATGGGAATTACACTTGGAGGTACGGCCTATGGCTCCTATTTACAGAACACTTCGCTTTGTTTTAGGATAGCTGCTAACTTTGCATAAAGGGTGGCTGGTTGAATACCTCGTTACCGCACGAAACGGCGAGCTGGCGAAAGTGGGATACTTCTCTACAGTTCTATACGCGGGGATGACGCTTGGCCGGCTAATTCTCGTTGAGCCCACGCACCGATTTGGCGAGAGGCGTATGGTATTGATTTACTCAGCGCTGTGCTTTGGACTGCAAATAGTCTCGTGGAGAGTGAATAGTATTGGCGCAACTGCCACTTGTGCGACATTGATGAGTTTCTTTATGGGCCCATTCTTCGCTGCTGTAAGTTTACGATCCGGTGCCATAAGAAGATTAGCAGTGCAATGCTAACTACAGTCAGGGTATGACAGTTGGGAAGATGTTGATTCCAGCTGCCAAGTTGGCACCCTCGCTTGGTGCGTATTCTATCTCCAGAGCACAGCAGCCAAACTAACAAAGGTGCTAGGAATCATCTTCGTTGTAGCCCAAGCCGGTGGTGCCGTGTTCCCAGCCATAACTGGTGTCATTGCAGCAAAGGCTGGTGTGGGAGTCCTGCAGCCGATGATGGTTGGCTTGATTATCGCTATGGCGGTATCATGGGCTTTTGTGCCAAAACCGGAGAGGAAGGAAGATTAGTTCCGTAACTCATCCGGGGTGAGGTTTTGAACCAAATAACAACTTGTCAAGGGTTATCTATGACAATGATTTGTTACAAAATTACAGTAAGAAAGGGCAGATATATAGTCATCTACAATTGCAAAAGAGGACCAGGGGCCAACAGCAAGTATAGAGAGATACGTAGGACGATGCCAGTTATTTTATTGCCAGTCAGATACAGATACATCCTATAGCCCCTACTGCCATCCCTGACCTGCACCCTCCCATCCGGCTTCAGCCTCCACCTCATCCCCATCCGATCCTACCATAATCTCCATCTTCTCCAACTCCCTCCTGAAAAAGTCGGCCTCCCCACTATCCATTGAAACCTCCCCAGCCATAACTTTCTTATACCTCCTCACATTTCCCCAGTGAGTGAGACTCCTTAGTGCCTGCTCCAACGGTAACGCCTCCTCCATATCTCCGTCGACGTCACTCCCACTGAGCCATTCATCTCTCAGATCCGGGCGACAATGCAAGTACACCGCTGTAATGACGCGCATATTCCCCTGGCGCCACTTGCGCCCACAGTAAGGAACTTGGCTCTTGAAAAGCTTGAGCGTGTACAGCCGCAGCTCGTGTTGCGGTACCTTTAGTGCCTTCTTGATGATGTTGCTACTCTTGTATTGCACGAGGAGTAGATTGCGGTGTGCTTTGCCCTTGCAGATCTTTTGCATCACGCGGAGCAACGTGATAGAGCTATAGAAGTTTCGCCACGAGTAGTTCGTGCTGGGCGCCGCGGGGACGGCGGGGATGGGGGTGCCGTGCTCATCGACTTGGAGGGGAGAATGGATTGCAGAGGGGCTGCGGTAGGTGATTGCCGAAAGCTTGTCGGTGGCTGAGGGGGGAGAGAGACGGTTGCGTTTAATGGGGGGAGGCGCGGCGTCGTCCTCGGATTCCGAGTTTTCGGCTGGGGGAGGCGTACCAGGGTGTTTGCTAGACTTGTTGCAGTAGGTGAAAAAGGAGAGAGCGGAGCGGTCAGAGTCAGTGTCAACCAGTTTGTCGACGTCTTGGTGGGCAAAGAGTTTCAAGATCAGGGGGAGGTAGTTGGAGTCCAGGAGGAGTTGAGTGAGATATTCGAATTTAAGCACGTCTTGCTGGTTATTAGCAGCTAACTTTAGCTTGACAGATAATGGGGAACTTACAGGACACCTTGAACCATTTAAGGAGGACCAGAAGAATTCCAGAAACTGCTTTCAGCGTGATTTCTCGTTGTCTCAGCGCCTCCAAATCGTCAACTGGTAGATCACGAACGTCAAATACCGCCGGCTGAGAAGGGTTCTGAGCCTCTTGAGTATGGGCCGGTCGTCGCTGACCCGCAGCGTTATTCCTTAAATTGGAGTCCGACTGGAAGCCCGGCTGGAGGCCATTTTGTTGCTGAGACTGGCCCGTAATCGGCTGGGTGATCAATGCCGTGACATTGGCCAGAACAGCTTTGAGCAATACAATAACTAGTGATTGTAGTTGCGGGAGAGCGGTTCCCTGTAAAAATCAGTATAATGGCAGCATTAATCAATGCAATGCGACTTACGTAGAATTTTTCGACCACCTCAAGGCGCCCTTTCACGTCTTCGCTCACAGGCCGCGACCCAAGGTCTAATTCGACCTTCTTTTCCTCCTCTTCATCTTCTCTCCCCAAAGCTTCTAGCCTCCTCGATAACGCCTCATCTAATTCCAATTCATCGACATCGAAGTCTGGGTCATCCTCACCACCCTGACCATCCCATCCTCTTTCATGTTTCAGAAAAGCTTCACGCTCATCCCAAAGTTGCCTCATTGCCCTAGTCATCTTCATCCTTTTGGCAAATAGTTCCCCAGCCTCCAGGATAGAGGCAGGAATCTCGCTGCCCTCCCATTTTCTGCCAACTAACTCGCCTTGAAGACCTGCCGTGCCTTTTCCGCCGGCGCTATTGCTTGTACTATCGAGAGGTGGATACATGAACGGGAAGTTTTGGTTTGTTTGGTAGTTTTGTTTCTTGCCAGCTTTCCCACCCACTGGCGGCGAAGGGGGTGGTGATGGTGCTGGCGTGGCAATGTGAACGGGTTGGTGAAGAATAGAACCACCACTGCTGGCAGTTGCAGGGGTTGGTATAATGCCATTTTGGCCAGTGTTCCGAGGGGGATGGTTTGGTAAGGGAGGCAGTATCGAGTTATTATCAAGTTCGAGGGGAAGAAGCGGCGCTGGTGGTATATATGCTGGGTATTTAGAGGTGATTTCTTGTCGGAAAATGTGGTAGTCCAAGGGGGAAGCAGTGATCAGTTCGCTCTTCTTCCCTTCTGCTTGGAGGTTCTCTGCAACAGCAGACTTTACGGTGTCGAGCTCGCTCATATTGCCAAAAATAAGCAACAAGGATTTCCAGAAAAGATTAAAGACCTAATCAGTTAGCCCGGAGTTGTTAAGTAGACAGGAGAACGAACTTTATTTTGCGGCAGCTCCGGAACATCGTCCCAGCGAAGTTTTGCAACAGTTGTGAGGAGATATTCCAAAAGATTGGGTTTCAGAGCAACTGCAGTCGTTAGCTGTGGCATTAGAAACAGAACTCAGTGGTTCGTACCAAGCGCTTCTTTTGTGGCTGAAAATTCCTCGGGCCAGGTTAACGCGACGTGGATCAGGATGTACATGACGGTCATGGAGTTATCAATTTCATCCGGCAACTGCCCAACCCCCTGAAGCATTTGAGACTCTCGCAGTTCGCGGTAGCCCTCGTCCCTGACTTGTTAGTAGGGAGCAAAAGTTGATCTCCACGGACATCACTTACCTGATCCCATCCAGAATCGTTACCATTGCCTGAAATGCAGCAGCAACCCCACCACACTCCGTGACCAGAGCAACGCCATCCTTCATGGCATCGATCTGGCTCTTCGTAGCCTGGCTCCTGATTTGTGGCTCTTCCTCTCCCGCCCCCACGCCCCTTGACGCATGCGCGAGAGGCTTAGCCGTCCCAGCACTCTCATCCCAAACGCCGAGTAGTATATGCATAATCCTCTGCAAGCTCTTTCTCCGCCCTCCTGCCTCTCCTTTGAGGCCCTCACACTCCCTCCTCACAAACTCGATCTTGACGCTCCTCTCCTCTTCCATCCATAGCTTCTTGCTAGTCTGCTTCCACCTCCCTCCCCAGCACACCCGCGCCCGGTTCACCCTCAAACTTTCAGTATTCCCATACCCAAACCACTCGTCAATCTCCTCCTCAAAGCTTGCAGTGTCCGCATAAGTAAAGGCGTACGATGTGGGCTCCACGCGAGGAAAGTCGGATACAATGCGCTTCAGCTGCAGGAGCGAGAGTGAATCGTCGGGATGGCCAACTTGCTGGGGAGCTGGGGGCGGCGGGGGCTGTTGCGGTGGGGGAGGGGCAACTTGGTTGCGTTGGATCTGGGGTCGGCCAAGGTTGGGTTCCTGGGAGGGGGGCGGTCCCGGCGGATGGCCGATGTCAACAACGCCTGTGTCGGCGATGTCTGCACTGAGGGCAGCATCAAGGCTGGCGTCGAGGGTAGTATCTTCGGGAGCTAGGTCGGAGGGTGGCATAGAAGGGGTTGGCGTGGGCGGTGGCGGCGCATTCTGGGAGTTGCTGGGGCTCCAGAGGCCTGTCATGGTGGCGGCGGTGGTTAGTTACAGCGCTGTCAGTGGCAGTCACGTGTGTGGACAGCGTCTATTATATGGCGATTTCGAGATGTCTATGCATCTTTTAAGGTATTGGTTGAGGAAATATACGGCACAAAGGCCAGCCAGAATTGAAAGCTCTGGTTCCCTGGCTTATCGCGCCTTTTCTCCACAATCGTGGTCGGTCGCGATTGTACCTCGCTTGATAAGGCTAGCGTATTCGATATATTTGGAGAGCTCCTGCTCGTTAATCCTCGCTTCATATACAAAAAAATAAAATAAAAAGGAAGTTGCCCTGTATAATATTCATGCCTGTATGGAATTCTAAAAGAGGCTATGGTATATTTGTTACAGCTCAACATACCTGTAGATTTAAATATGACAAAAAAAACCAAAAAATAGACTTTATTCATCTTGGATGAATGGTTCTTTCCGAACCGGGGAGTCGAACCCCGCGCAACCGCGGAATCTTTTCAAGCGAACTCGAATATTGAGAGGCGGATATGTTACCGATACACCAGTTCGGATCCTTTGATGCTATAAAGTCACTTATTATACTATATATAGAGGAAAGAATAATCGCCCACACCCAGATCGCCCTTTACCATTAATTCTCCACATTATACAGTACTCTACAACAGCCCTTTTACACAGTACATACAGTAATTAATGCCAGACAATTCTAAGACTTCAGCCTCGCCAATATCGCCAGCCTTGTACTACGGCGGCAGGAGACGCTTGACCCGCACCTTGTATCCTTGTGACCGACTGTTGAGAAGTTTCTTGATGAAGACGAGGCTCCAATTTCCTATAGCTCTGAAATCTAAGGGGGATTTATATAAATACATCTATTTGGTGTTCTAGAATACTTTTTACGGGCCTTTTATTGTAGCGTCTGGGGTAGCTCCTTGCCAATTTCGATAGGTGGCATCACTATCGGCCCGTCGTCATTGTGTTGTAAGAGACGTCCAGAGCTCGAACCACCCACTTTAATCCGTTTGCGACGTCTAGAAGAACAGTACACAGTTTCCCTTCAACATATATCTGCGTCCCCCGACACTTGCTGTGCCACTCGTTCGATCTGTCGCGTAAAATTGGGACTAAATAACCATGGCATCAGGAATTGCGTCTGCGAAAGTTACGCTCTCATATCCCCTCTATGCTTGCGACTTTGACCCTAATGATGCAACACGGCTCGTGGTGGCAGGAGGCGGCGGCGCAGGCAAGAACGGTGTAGGAAATAAAATTGTGAGGCGCTCCCCGTGCTGTGGAAGGTATTGGGGCTCCGTGCTAACGCGTTGCGCCTGTAGTCAGTCCTTGATGCTTCCGAACCCGACAACCTGGGAGAAATTGCTGAAGCCGAGCTCAGCAAAGAGGAGGACAACCCGACGAGCTTGGCTGTGAGCAAGACAGTCAGCGGTTTCACCTTCATCTATGCCGGCGTCAACTCGAGCACCAAGGATGTCGATAAGGGAAATAACGAACATTTCCGTGTCTATGCCCTGGGGAAGAAACAGAAGAAGGGCAGCCCGGTTATCCAAGAAGTTTCGCGCGAACAGCTCTTCGTGTCCAAAGATAAGGCTACATACCAACGTATATTGAGGTTGTCACGGCCGTCGGAGACAGGCATCCAACTCGGTGTCGTCGCGACCGGCTTCGGGAACCCCTCCAGGCTCGCCATCTTCGACACAGCAGACGGGAAGAAAAGCTTGAGCGCACGCGGGATCATTGAGTTAGAGAAGGAGGCAGAAGACGTCGATGTCATCCAGACCGGCCCCGAAGAGTACAGCGTCGCATACTGCGATAACCACAGAATCTTCCTCAAGACAATCTCCCCCAATGCAGAGCTTGAAGACGCGTCCGCCATCTACGATATGCCCGGTTCTGTCGGCAAGCGAGAACCTGGATCCCCAACCCCTTCCTCATTCCGCTCCCTCCGCTTCCTCACCCCCAACTTCCTCGCCGTCCTCATCAACAAACCCGCCCGCACTGGCGCCATGATTCGCATCTTCCGCATCAAGCTCGAGCCTGCAGGTTACGTAGCTAAACCAGTGCAAACGCTCTTCCTGTCCAAGAAAGTGACTCAGGCAACAGGCCTCGCAGTCGCTAACTTGAATCCCCCGCCAGTAGTTGCCGGTGTACAGGATAACGCGCTCTTCGTGCTTGCGGCTGCAGATCAAGCTGCCATCTCAATCGCGACTTTGGAGTACCAAGTTTCACACGCGGTCACATTAATATGTCCACCAAAGTTGTTAGCACGCACTGAAGACGTACACCCGATGCAAATCACCGGTCTGGCATTCGCGCCGTTCACACCAGCCGACAAGGAGAGCTCAGATCAAACCCTGCGTCTAGCTAGCGTGAGCGTAGGCAACACAGTCGTCGTGCAATCCATTCCCCTCTCCTTCTCACAAGAAAAGAAACAATATATCGTCGCTGTCAAGCCCGCCCGCAGGGCCCCCGAATTTGGAGTCCGCAACGCCATCTCCGTCCTGGCCATCGTCGCCATCGCTATCCTCGCTCAAACCATACTCGAGCTCAGTGGCCGCAGCCCCGCCATTCTCGGGGCGGAAGAGCGCCTCCCGACTACTCTTCGCAACTATCTCACCACACGCGAGCCGGCCCACTGGCAGCGCCCGAATGAGGGCGCGAGCAGTGGTGGTGCAGCGAGCTATGAGGCGTTCGCGGATCACCCCGTCGCATCACTCCTGGCAGCGCTACGCTCAGAAGCCGCAGAGGGGCAGCCGATTGTAATGAGACCAGCGGTCGGAGAGCGTGGAGCTGACGGGGAGACGGAGAAGCTGGCTACCTTCAACGCAGGTGATGAGGAGGGCGCAAGAGAGGAGATCGAGCGGGACATCAGAGCCAAAGCTGGGGGGCCGGTTGATGCGCGCCTGCATGACGAAGAGGAGCATGGCCCGCATGAAGGGCGCACGTGGGAAGAGCTTGGGGAGGAGCAGAAGAAGGCGTGGGAAAGAAGGTTGAGGGAAATGGGACATTGGGCGGGAGATCTGCCGGAGACGCTGTTTAAGGGCGTTTTGTTCAGCGAGATTGCCGGGGCTGTTGGGAGGGGGATTGCAGGAATGTAAGATAACGTGGTGGGGCTTTTGTATACGGCCGTTTTGTGTTTAGTATTTTGTGTAGTTAGAATGATATATACGAACGGGTGGGATACCTTATACCTTATTTACAGTTTTATAACATACAGCTTCATCTTCCATTTACATTGTTCTGCAAGTGTTAGATTTCATTTTTGGTTGCTTTGGTCATGACTTATTTCGGATATCTACATCAAGACTCCACGACACCTTGCCGTAAAATCCAGCAATAAAATCATGTGCCCCAAGGGCCAAGTGTTGCAGTGTCTGTTGTTTGCAACCCCATTTACTCTTTCATACATTCTCCCTCCGCTGGTGCACCTCCCCTCCCTAAGTCCTCCGCCAGTCTGCGATAGGGTAAGAATCATAAACAGGCCCAACAATTCAAAAAGAGGACTTACGCATCAACCATGCACTTGATCTCAGCAATATCATCCATTTCCACACCCAGCTGCTCAGTCTTGCACTGGTATTCCCAGAGCACCATCCTTCTTTTCCCCGTGATGCGACGGTATTTTTTCTTCACTTCCATTGTAAACATGGCCACTTCGTGCATCTCGCCCCATTTTGCCCGTATTCTGCTGGATTCGTAGTACTCAGTGCGATTTGCGATATCGACGGCGAGAAGCTTGTGAACTCCCGAGAATAGTGCCCGTGACTGCGGAGATTGTCAGTAGTTGACAAGACCGTTTGATGGATTGGCTGCCTCAAAGATCGAGAAGCTGAAATTTGAGAAGTTTCGGCCAGATAACACATTTCTTGGAATGAAATGAAATATAGTGGTACTGTAAGCCGAAACAGGTCTAATCATACATCTTGGAAGTTATCTTTGTGGTCTTTGAGAATCTCGATTTCATCCGCCGTTAGGTGAAATCTTGAGCACCTTCTGCACTGTCTCCCAATCCAGAGTTTCCAGAAGGACTTGGCCTGATCACACTGCTCTTTCATTTCATCATTCCAGAAGGGCTCTTCCAGCCTAATACAGCGTCAGCTTATAAGGATAGAATAAGCTAGCATAGTCACCTTACGTTGGGTCCTCTCGAATGGAAGCCATGCTGTTCGTTTTGAAGAGTGTTGACGAATGAAGGAAAGGCAAATAGTACTGTGAACATACAAACAAAGAATGAACTATTGTGCAGATATGAGATAGAGTAGCATCGCTTGGGTCGGCCTCTGTTTATACTAATATAGATGATAGTTACCCACTCAAAGATATTATTTTACAGACTCTGAGTAGAGAAATCTGTATCTGAGCATCTCCCCAAGATACCTCTTCACTATAGAACCCAACGGCAAAATATCTCCCCATAGGCCCTATAAATTTATAGCCAAATCAGAGATTAGTGACAGGAAAATCTAAAGATAGGATATATCCAAGGCTCTCAGATTCTAGAGGCATCGTCGAGTGCATCGCGAGGCACAGTTACTATGGCCATAAATAGAAACAATAGTTATTATTTTTGTCTAGATCCATATATCGGATCCCAAAGTTAATTAATCCTCTTTGGGTGCCTGAGCCTTCCATATTCTCTCTTTTGGCAGCAGATAATCACCACCAATCGTTGCCTTATAAACCCCGTACAAACCCCGTACGGGCCATATGCTCCAGAAAGTAGCTAGGAGCCACAGAAGCCATGAGTCTCTAATGGATTTTTCTTCGCTAGCAAAATCTACCTTTACCTTATCATATATGCTCGGAAGGTATGAAGCGCCATATTTTGATCTAAGAGCATCATACGCCTTCCGGTCGAAGACGCTCCAAAATTCATCCTCTGTGTAATAAGCATGGGCATATAGCCACTTACGTCCACCCAACGAATTGACCTTCTGCTCTAGTCGACGATTTATATCCACAAACTCGTGAGGATCAGTTCGACCTGGGCCCCAGATACCAAAATTAAGGAGATACTCTGGGACATCTGCACTCGCGGGTTCAGCAAGGAGGCCATGGGGGGAGTCCTTCCTCTGACCACGTTGCTTTAATGGGCATAACCACAGCGGATATATCTCAACGTTTTTGTCGAGCCAGTCCACGAATTCGTCTGCAGCAGAATATGGCACTGCAACATCTTGGATTATATATTGTTTGGAAAGCCCGCTCTGGTGAAGAGCATGGTACATGACGCGCGTGTGCATAAATTTATCTAGCACACCACGGGTGATCCTGTTGAACGGCATGATGAAGTACTTGAATGCATGCATCCCGACCCAAAAGCCCCCGCGATCGTAGCGGAAGAGATAGTCCACCAGCGGGACTATCTCTGTGGCAGGAGCTCCTGTGGCGGGTTGGGACGTCAGCTTCTTTGCGTGAAGATAGAACCAAGGATCTCTGCGGCGAGTAAAGCGCTGAGATGGAACCTCTTGGCCATGACTCTCAACCAGACGCCCAGAGCAAACGACGATCCAATCCTTTGTGAATACTATCCCGTCGAGGTAATCGTTCGACTCCCGCTGCGATTCTTTCTGCAATTTCTCAATTGCATGTGGAATGCTAGTGATCCTGTGATATTTTAACTCAACATGAGACTTTGCCTCTACCAATTGAATCTCGAGCAATGTGATGACGCCTAAAGTCCCAAACGAGGAAGCCGCACCCCAAAATAAATCCGCTTTATCATTACTCGATGCGAAAACAGTCTCGCCATTAGCAAGCACTATCTGGATGCGTAAAACTGTACGGTCGAAAAAGCCATATTTAAACGAGCTACTTTCACCAGACGTTCCGGAGAAGCCGCCGCCAGCAGTAATGCCAGGAAACTCCATGACAACAGGTGGCACGAGGCCGAAAGGGAGCGTTGCCGCAACGAGACTGTCCATCGGCACATTTGGCTCAACTAAAGCAGTCTTTTTCTCTTTGTCCACATGCAAGACATTGGTAAGCCCGCTTGTATCAATAATGTTTGAGCGGTTGTACTGGGATTGTCGGGTGCTATTAGTAGAACCATGGTAGATTCGGAAGGGTTGTTGCTTGCCATGGAACTGGTGTACTCTGCCAGCAATGACAGAAACCGCCGCCTGATGGGTTTCCATGTTAAGGACTAGATTTAAGGATATAAAGAAGAATAATATAAATTATTTCGTGTTTTTACCCGTGGAGGCTTATGTATGTAGTAGACGAGAGGGTGTGACGTCGGAGGATCGCGCTACTTATGGATGCCTGTTATAGCAACAGGGATTGTGGGTCACTGCACTTCTCCAAAGGGACAAACGGTTCCTGTTTTCATCCGTCAAAAACAGAGCAACTGAAGATCAAAGACGCCCCTAAGATGCTAAAATCTTTAGAAATCAACATTCCAGACTCTAAAAGTCCCGGACAGGATTCCAGGCACCGTTGGCACGAGTAATGCAGTTCAGGGTCTATGATTACGGAAAGTCAAATATAAAGTGATAAGGAGTACAATAGGATTCTGGCATTCCCACGGTCCTGCGCCGAAATATATACCAAAGGGTCCCCAAAAGAGCACATCCGTACGCCATCTAAAGTGCCACCCACTCACTTATTCTAAATTACATGCGGGCCATTAATAATATTAACCACTGAACCGTCCTCCGCTTCTTTTCCTACTATCCACTAGCAGCAGCCTTATCTCCCATTACATCAATATACCCTCGTCCCTTCTTCCCCTTCTTGGCCCTATCTCCAGCTTTACGTGCTACTGGCGGTCCAAGTAAATCGTCAATGCTGCTTGCATTGCTCATTCCTGTATTTGGCCGACTCGATGGGTTGCTCCCTCCACTAACGCTCCTTGTCGACGTGTTGCTGAAGTTTCTCTGCAACACAGGCGGCTCCAGGCTTCCAACAGTCATCGGTGGTTCACTCTGTGTGCCTGGTACTGCGAAAGACCCCGGTGATCCAGCCCTAAGTGGTGGTGTACTCTCGTAACTGGAAGACGAGGCGGAGCGTGGCGCACTTGTGACCCCCATTCCGGGGGGTGCAGAGCCAGATTCGCTTCGTGGTGGCCCTGCTTTCGGTGGCGGTGGAGTGATACCGACCTTCGCCTGCTCGTCCTTCCCACCTTTCTTGTTGACCCAGCGCTTCAGTTCCGGATCATAGTAGAAGGAACTTGCCTCGCCTAGTTTTGCTTTGATGGGCTTTCCCGGCTGGGATTGCTGGGGCTCAGCGGGACTGGCTTCTTTCTTCGAGAACCATCCAGTGAGCCCCCATCCCTTCTTTTGTGGCTGAGAAGAAGAACGTTTTTCTGGCACCTGTCAGCTAATTGTGCAGAAAATAGAAGGGGGATTGTTATAGGGCGCTTACCATCTTCTTCTGCGGCCTTCCGGAAGGCCTCATCCGCCGCGCGGTCTTTTTCTGCCTTCGTCATTTCCCCGGCTCCTGAGGGCTTTCGAGGAGTTTCATCTTCATCATCCATGAAGCTTTTCTTCTTCGGCCCGGCATCAATTGGTGAACTTGGCTCGTCGTTCATCTGATTGGGCTCATAAGACGGGGGAGTATAGCCGCTCTGTTCGGGTGGCGAGTACCCCGCCGATATTGGAGCCTCGAACGATGTTTGAGGCTGAGCCTCATACGGATTATATGCCGGTGGTTCAAATGAGGAAGGCGTAATGGGTGCCAGAGGATACCTTCCCGAGGAATCTATGGTTTCAGATGATTGAGGGGTATGATATCCGTCAGGACCGCCGTCCGTCTTGGGCGGTTGGGATTGGCTGTACTCGGGTGCCCGATATTCGTTCTGGCTAGGAGCATATGAGGTGCCATACTGTGGGGAGTAATCTGCATGAGATGTAGGGGCTTGCTGCGGAGCTGGTGAGTAATCCGGATGGGATGTTGGCGCGTAACGAGAGTCAAAAGACCCCGAGGATACGATACGAGAATCCGATGCTCGATATTGTTGTCCTTGAGGTGCTGGTATCGGTAGACCAATGTTCAAGCCGGCATATGGACTGCCAGCGTGTGACCCGAACGATGAACCCATTGCTGCGTTAGATCCATATGACCCCCCGGGAGCATAACGTGAGACCGCTTTTCCTCCAATAGGAATGGGTATGGCGCCGCTAGTCGTGTTGGGGATGTTGCCCTGGGAATAAATATCGGCAACGGATGGGGTGCGGCTGATTGTCGGTGTGCCTCCTGCGATTCTGGCAAAAGGACCAACCTCGCCAGTAATGTCATCACCTCCGGTAGGGCCCTCGTCTTTCTCATCTCCGGCAACGAACTTGTTGAACTTTGTCCAGACGCTACTCGAGACCTTATCAATGCTGGGCTTTGCTATCCATGACGATGTCTCATCTTTCGGCGATTGCTTCAGGCGCTTGCTAAGATCATCAAGTTCTGACACGAGGACTGGGTGATGATATGTCGATCTCCTAGTCTGGGACGTAATGGACGATACGATGAATTCGCAATACTCCAACGCCTTACTCTTTTGGCCAAAGGCCGTGAGAAGCTTTGCATGCTGCATTTTGTATACTGCAAGGTGTGGTATTGAAATCGGGACACTAGAAGTGCTTGACAATGATTGGCCAAATTCATAGATCTCACTCAGAAGGATAGACTCGGTGTCTTTGTCAAACCGGTATGGGTCCCGTTGATGGTCTGCACCAACCAAGACAATATCTGACTGGGAGTCATCAATCCCACCGAAAACGGAGCGTGAGCGGGCGAAGATAAAGCAAATATGAGCAGCTTCCGATCTACCGTATCCAGCGAGAAGTTTGCCAATTGATTGAATAGCCTTGCTATCATCGGCACTCCTGTTACTTAGAATCAAGCCTAGAGTTTCTCGCCAATGGTTCAAGCCTTCTACAGCGCTCTTTGGCGGCCCGGTTGTGGCAGATGTGCTCACCATCTGAAACCCAGCACGGGCGGACGGAGGGACGAGCTCGTCAACACATTCTTCGTGGTTGCCGGCAAAGATTTCGTAGAGTGCAGCGAGTGGCTCCGTATTCTCCCCAATATTCTTTACTTCTTTCTGGACGAATTCCTGAGCAACTCGCTTGTAAAGGTCTGGCGAAATGGTATTCGACAGTAATAACGCATGCGCCCATAGCCTATTGTCGACTGCCGACCACACGGCCATCTCACGCTCTCCCTTGAGGAGCTGTTTCCTAAGAGTGTCCACGGCAACAGGATCAACTGGATCCGCCAACGCTGTCGAGCCGGGAGCTCTATGTATGCCACCCAGTTCTGTTCCGATGGCGAAGGGTGCGCTAGTAGCGCCTTCATTATCGAGCTCTGGAGAAAGAATCGACCTTACGGCCTTCTCAACATCTGCATTGCCTTCTAGAACACCGTTGTGCTCAATAAAAGCCTTTAGGATCTTCCACAGGACGACTCGCTCTTCTTTTCTCATGTCATCGTGTGATAGGTTCGACAAAGATCGGAGATGCTCATTTTGTCGCTCCAATGACTCAATGCCCGTCGATAGCCAGGCCAGGACATCCTTTTTCTTGGCTTTACCCTTTAGGGGGCCAGGAAAACTGGAAGTGCGCTCATCGAGAGGGTATATGTCTTTGATACTCCGTACTTTGACCTCTCCTGGGCTCGGTTGAATCATGGGGACATTGCTTCCCATCCCATACCGTGGTACTTCCTTAGGGAAAGATGTTATAACAGTGCCACCGGTACCCCATGCAAAGACAGGGGCGCCTTTCCAGCGTTGCAAGGGATCGTGTTGACGACCATCAGTTGGGGCAATATAATCTAGTCCTTGAGAGATAGTACGGCCATGGACCTTTTGTGCCGGTGCCGCTATTTCTGCGGTTACAGGGGCGTATGCTCTGTTTTGTCGTGGAGGAGATGTAGGGCTATGTACAGATGATGATGGTGGGCGAGGAAGAATTTCTCCAGACGTGACCCTTGAGCGCGGACCAGATGCTGCGGAGCCTGGAGATTGGGTTTGTGATCGCCTAGGCGGTTGAAATGCTGGTTCTTCGACTTCAGTGAGCGGTTCTCGGTTGTCTGGAGCGTGTGATAGTGATCGCTTTGGAGGGGACATTAACCCTGATTCATATGGACTTTGCAAAGGAGGAGTAAGACCAGGTCTTAGTTGAGGTGGCGCTTGGGAGTCTTGTGGAGAGAATCCAGCTTGATCCTGGCTTCGCCTTCGATCGATAGCAGCATGCTCAGTGACCTCTCTGGCTAAAGTTAAGTGTGCCTCACGCACACCGTTACCATACGACGAGCTTTCTCTCCTCCCGGTCCGCCCATAACCTAGATTTGTTGGCGGAGAAGTGGATGATTCATGTGCCGATGACCTTTCGAACTGGGCAAGAGGGCTGGAGGTTCGCGGCTGATGCGCGAATGGCGGATTTGGCGCAAGAGGCGCAGCGGCATAAGGAGGAATCACGTGGCGTACGAGAGGAGGCGTACCGGTGTATTTTCCTTGTGGTGGGGCAGCTGGTTGCTGTTGCACTGGAGCCGGCGAGTATCCTGTAGCCGGCTGCTGTGGCGGGGTTGGGGAATGTCCTGCGTGTGGTTGCTGCGCAGGGGCTGGGCTGTAGCCAGTTGCTGGTTGCTGCAACGGGGCCGGTGAATATCCGGTAGATTGTTGTTGAGCCGGGGATGGCGAGTAGCCATGAGACGGTTGCTGAGGTGGGACCGGCGAATATCCGGCGGCAGGTTGTTGCACCGGGGCAGGTGAGTACGGAGATTGAGCTTGCACCGGAGCTGGAGCGTATCCAGCAGGTTGCTGCTGAACAGGGGCAGGAGAGTACCGCGAGCTGGCCGGGGTAGCCTTTGGTTCCTGTGCTACTATTGGTGAATATGGATTTACCGGCGGCGAGCTAACAAGACCATGCGTCGCTGTAGGCGGTTCTGCGAATTGTTGTCTCGGTGGTGGAATCTGCGGGGGACCCATAGAGGTTGGTGGTGGGGAGCCGCCCTCAGGAGCTTGTAGACCGCTAAGAGAGGGAGAAACAGGCTGCGACGGAGCACGTGGTGCCCGTTGCTTTGCAACAACAGGTAGTTCCTCAAAGAAGCTACTACCCTTTGACTTGAGGGTCGGAGGGCCTTGCTTGGGCGGAGGCTGGAAACCTTGGGGAGCGTTTGGGGTTGGCGGACCCATGCTGCCTATTGGAGGTGATCGAAACGCGGGAGACGTTTGCGGTTGGTTTTGAATATGCATACTGTTACTCCGTAGGGGAGGGGCGGGAACTGAAGCCTGTCCATAGGCTGCACTCATTTGTTGCATGCTAACTCGCTTCCTCGGCTTTGTAACGTCCATAGGAAGGTCGTAGGGCGATGAGTACCCGCCCTTTGTCTTATCTGCAAAACTTTGAGCCTTTGGACCTAAATCTGGCCGAGTCGCCTGTGGTGGGGCTCCGAACCCTGACGAACCTGGCCGGGGACCCTGTCCAGAGGGCTGGGTAGCGCCATATGTAGCGGCAGGATTGAATTGGCCAGAGAGGTCTGTGAAAAGGGGAGTAGTAGGTTCATATATGTTTTTTGGCTGCTGCGGAACTGTTTGTGAGGCAGCTGGTGGCAAATAGCGGTTCTGTGCGCCCTGCCCAGTTATCTGCGCACTGCCCGTGAGCTGATCAAATCCAATGACGTTCCCGTTTGGACCAGTAATAGACTTTGGGAACGACGGCCTCTGACTCTGTGAATCGGTCCCAATGGCCAGCTCCGGTTCGTCATCCTCCAAGAAGCCCTCATCGTCACTACCAAATACGGCTTCGGGGTCAAGCTCAGGCGTTAGCTCAGGTACCTCGTCTGGAAGGAGATCGTCGTCATCCTCGAGAAACTCGTCGGCGTCAAGGGCTTCCTGCCACTTGGCGGCAAGATTTTCTTCGCTCGGTTTTGGCTTCTCGGCCACATGATCTTCCTCGAGCGCCTCCTCATTAGTGTCCGCGATGCTGGCGAGGACATCGGATATTAAGGTACTTTTTGATGTAGCTATGCCCCCGCCAGTCGCCGCGCTTATAGATTTCGCGCGTCTGCTGTCATGTGCATCATCGATGATGTTGCCATTGGTATCGGCATGAAGATCGTGAGATATGGAATTCAAAACTTCAGATGTCGACTTTCGGTCCAACCTAGGCGGCTGTTCTGCCGAGTTGGATCCGATAGTCGAAAAGAACCCCCCGTCATCTTCAGCCTCAACATCATCGAATAGCTTTGAGGTGCTGAACATCTTTTTGTGGCCTTTAGTCGGAGGGCTGAGGTGTGTACTTTGAACCAAATGAACACCCTCCTCGTAATGGCTGGCCTCCATGCTGTCGTCACCAATATCCCCCCCCTGGACCATCCCGAGATTGAATTCGTCGTCACCATACTCTCCGTTGGTTCCCCAGTCAATGCTCTGTTTTACCCGGTGCGATTTTTTCGTCTCTTGGGAGTTTGATGGCTTATTGTGTGCATTGTCCTCCTCTTCTAGCATGATACCTCCTGCCTGACTATGGTAGCCGTTGGGGGTTGATTCGTTCGCCACATGCGCCGGTGGCACCGCTGGGAAGGAGTTCGTCCGATCGGTAGGTGGCATCGATTCGAATGGATCGACGTCCTTGCTTTGGATGTTCCATTCCGGATCAACCTCATCGTCCTCCCCCCAATCTACATCCTCGCCAACTGTCCGTGTAAACGAGATATTGCTCATGTGCTTGTTGGCGTTGCTTGGCCCCGACGATGGTATTTCCGCCCTGTCGTGGATAATCTCTGTTTGATCCTGTGCTTCCTCTTTTATTGTTTCTGGGGCGTGGCTTGGATAGCTATCCATCTCGACGCCACCTGGGCTTCCTAAAGAGGTTGTAAGGGCCTCCCGAAGGCTACCTAATTCTGGGTGTTCTTCATTCCCAACGGAATGTTCTTGTGCAGGAGAAACATCATCCTGATTCGGGACTTTGGTATTGGGAGTGGTAGGCCGTGGTACTCCATATGCGTTGTCTTCTTTCTCGCGGGGTCTGTCCGTGGCGACCGCGTTTATGGCGCCATATGACTCTGATCTGGACTCGGTCGCGGTCGAGTCCGGCCTGAAGGCGGGATTCCACGACGCATCTGGGTGCACCGCAGACATTTCGCAATGTGTCCAAGTCGACGGTGACTGCGTTTCGGGGGTATCGAGCGCCTATCGCAGTGCTTTGGGGTCGTTAGCAACGTTTCTATTCGATCTCCTTTTGATAGTTCGAAGCGTCATCCATCCCAGCCCCTATCGCGACACAGTTCTAGAGCGAGTTGAATACCTTTGAAGAATTAAGGGTCAGTTAGAACATAGTAGCAATAATATACAAGCAAGAATGAATGCGCGATTAGTCCATATTATTACAGTCGTGAAACGTCGGCGTCGAAGAACTCGTTGTCCTTTTGTGGTTGCTGGCAAATGGCAAATCGAGTTCAGTGCATTAAATCGGTACCTCCAGCTGTCCTCAATAGGGACGGAGTCACGTGTAACCAAGGGGGTATCGCTGGGATATAGTGCATTTAAAGGAGTTACGTCGGACCCTTAGAGACCATAAGTGCATTTGCGCCTCGGCTTGGACGCGACTCCCGCAAATTCCGCGGATCCCTGCGAAAACGTGCAGATCAACTATGGAGCAAAAATAGCCAAGGGCCGGAAAGGATTCCAGATTTGCCATGGTCATTATCAAGTTCCCTTCCGTAATATGTATCTACAAAACTGCCAGTTGTTCTACGATAGATACTACGGGTGCCAATACGCTTTATGTAAAACGGGAGTTTGCATAGAACGCAGTGTTTTCCTAGACAAAAATGATGCGAGACAACCGTTTAAGAACGCAACATACATTCTGTGCTGTAAAAGCAAGCACTTCAGGGAGACAGAGTATTCTATATAACGAGGAGAGAGAAAAGAAAAACGCTATTATACTTGCCATAGTTTGAAAACTATCCCTGGGCGTTGACGACTTTGAGAAGGGAAAGGCTAAAACCACCAAGGGAACGGTCTGTCACGTGAGTGTCCAGAGGAGGCACCAGCATTGTGGCTGACTTGTCTTCAACGTATGTCATTGCGTACTCCTCCACCCAAACGCCAAATATGCACATTATGTATCATTACCCGTAACGCTTTTAAGAGAACCCAAGGTTCAGCTACACCTCTAAGACACCAAATGATGATCGAAGAACACTTGCGGCGTATACATTTTAGTTCAAATACGCTACGACACGTAACCTAAAGGCACCCATACCCCCGTGCTCTCCGGCAGCCTGGCATGTCGTCCTCGACACAGTACAGCAAGCCAAACGCCTCAAGCTCACCAGTTGAAGATTCGGACTCCGACTTGGATATTGATTTGCAAGAGCTCGATCCTATCACAACCTCAAACCCGTCGAATGGGCTAGCTCCCACCACAGGCAGGAGGAGCCACGAGGAGATTCGGGCGCATCAAGAGCGGAAAGGGCACATAGCACTACGAAATTTGCGCATGGGCGGACTTCGAGGCACAGGCGCGAGGCATAGGAGATATGGCGAGTTAGGCAGAGGCAGGGACGGAGAGGATGGCGGCGCACACGACGAGCAGGGTGGTGATGGAGGTTGGAATACGGACAACAGCGCCACCAATGAGGATGATGCGCCTTTATTGCATGGCTCGAAGAGAAGACGGTCACGTCCAAGTCTCGATGCGTATCGCACCACAGTCAGCAGGATGGGCTCTCGGTTTCGACTGCCCAGCTTCTTACAAAGCTCATCGAGGCCGGAGGCGCCCGAAGACGACGAGAACCCCGAGGAGGACCACGATCCTGCATCCTCGCGCATAGTAACCGTCGGGGGAACCCAAGCCACGAAGTTCCCTCCGAATGCGGTCTCAAATGCTAAATACACGCCGTGGAGCTTTCTTCCGGTTACCCTGTACAACGAATTTTCATTCTTCTTCAACATGTACTTTTTACTCGTCGCTTTATCACAGGCCATACCTGCCCTGCGAATTGGATATCTATCTACATATATTGTACCGTTGGTTTTTGTTCTGGCCATCACATTGGGAAAGGAAGCACTTGACGACATAGACCGGAGGAGGAGAGACAATGAAGCGAATTCGGAGGGATATACGGTTCTACGATTTGATGCTGCTGGATATGACGACGGAGGCATGAGCTCTAGAAGGAGAGCGCCAAAATTGGCAAAGAAGTCAATGAACAACAGTCGAAGGCGCGATAGGCTTGGCGATATCCGAGAGGAAGAAGAGGCCACGGAGAGTGATGGAGTTCTACCTCTCTCGGCACCGTCAGCTACCTTTGTTGAGGTTGTTAAGAGATCAAGAGATTTGCGTGTTGGTGATGTCCTGAAACTTGGGAAAGACCAGCGGGTACCTGCCGATGTGGTGATCCTTCAAAGCTATACGCATGATTCAGCCGTTGGAGATGGCCCAGCGGTCGAACCAGATGCGACCGACGAAACTGAAGATTTATTAGGGGATGCGGTCTCTGCCCCTAAAGTGGCACAGACGCCATTATCTGAGAACGCGCCTTCGACTGGTGGCGACGGAATCGGAGAGACCTTCATCAGGACCGATCAACTCGATGGAGAAACTGACTGGAAGTTGCGACTTGGATCTCCGTTGACACAGTCCTTGGCAGTGTCAGAATTCGTGAGACTTCGAGTCACAGCCGGAAAACCTGACAAGAAGGTCAATGAGTTTATTGGAACTGTCGAGCTTAAACCGAAATCCTACGGGTGGGGTTCACGACAGTCAATTGACAAATCCCAGGGTAGCCCATCGAACCCAAATAATGGACCAGATGGGGAGCGCTCTGATGGCTCAAAGACAGCGTCACTATCAATCGACAATACCGCGTGGGCAAATACGGTCCTCGCATCGAATGCCGTTACTCTTGCCGTCATAGTTTACACCGGTTCTCAAACGAGATCCGCCTTGTCAACATCCCAATCTCGATCAAAGACTGGCCTGTTGGAATACGAGATTAACTCGTTGGTTAAAATACTATGCGCCCTCACAGTTACCCTTTCCGTTGTTCTTGTTGCTTTTGAGGCGGCTGGGCACACTGTTACCGGGAAATGGTATGTTAAGATTGTGAGATTCTTGGTTTTGTTTTCGACCATCGTTCCGATAAGTCTTCGGGTGAACCTTGATATGGGAAAATCCGTGTATTCCTGGTATATCCAAAGAGACAAAGGCATTGAAGGAACGGTGGTCCGCACTAGCACAATACCAGAAGAGCTTGGTCGTATCGAGTATCTACTGAGTGACAAAACTGGCACGTTAACACAAAACGAAATGGAAATGAAGAAAATACATGTTGGCACAGTCTCATATGCCAACGATGCTATGGATGAAGTGGCGTCATATATCAAGCAAGGCTTTTCTATTCCGACCTCGGGGAGTAACGGTGCTGCTCTAATAACACCGTCTTCTACCTATGTTGCCACAGCCTCCAATGCCACGGCCACACGAACAAGGCGAGAGATTGGCTCTCGTGTCCGTGATGTTGTCCTAGCTTTGGCGCTTTGTCACAATGTAACTCCGACTATGGACGAGGAGAATGGAGAGACCGTCACAACATACCAAGCTTCTTCTCCGGACGAAATTGCCATCGTAAAATGGACGGAAGCTGTGGGTCTGCGATTACTACACCGAGACAGGAAGGGGATGCTACTACAGTCTGTGGATACTGGCCGCCCAGTTGTTCGGGTCAAAATCCTTGACATTTTTCCGTTCACTTCTGAAGGAAAGCGAATGGGAATTATTGTGCAGTTTTATGAAGGCAACGAGTCAGCTCCCCGCGCTGACATTGAGGCAGGGGAGATCTGGTTTTACCAAAAAGGCGCGGATACAGTGATGGGCAACATTGTTGCGGCTAATGATTGGCTCGACGAGGAAACGGCAAATATGGCTCGGGAAGGATTGCGAACGCTTGTTGTTGGGAGAAAGCGACTGTCCGCCCAGCAGTATAAAGAGTTTGCCGCGAAGCACAGGGAGGCATCTATTGAGATCCAAGGCCGCGATGCTGGCATTGCGCGTGTGGTCTCCCAGTACCTCGAACGTGACCTCGAGTTGTTGGGCGTGACAGGAGTCGAGGACAAGCTACAAAAGGATGTGAAGGCATCCCTCGAGCTTCTCCGCAATGCAGGTATTAAGATTTGGATGTTAACAGGTGATAAAGTGGAAACGGCCCGCTGTGTTGCTGTGAGCTCCAAGCTCGTCGCCCGTGGCCAATATGTGCATACTGTCGCCCAGCTCAAGCGCAAAGATAACGCTCAAGACCACCTAGACTTCCTCCACAGCAAACTCGATGCATGTCTTCTCATCGACGGCGAGAGCCTGGCATTATTCCTCAAATACTTCCGCGACGACTTCATCTCCCTTGCCGTTCGCCTCCCTACAGTTGTCGCCTGCCGTTGTTCTCCAACGCAAAAGGCCGACGTTGCCAAACTCATTCGCGAATACACAAAGAAGCGGGTCTGCTGTATTGGCGATGGCGGTAACGATGTCTCTATGATTCAAGCCGCAGATGTGGGAGTTGGAATTGTTGGCAAGGAAGGACGGCAGGCATCTCTCGCCGCTGATTTTTCTATCGAGCAATTTTGTCACCTGACTAAGCTGCTTGTTTGGCATGGGCGAAATAGTTACAAGCGCTCCGCCAAACTCGCACAGTTCGTCATCCACAGAGGACTGATAGTTGCTGTTTGCCAGACCATGTACAGTATTGCCTTGAAGTTCGAGCCGGAAGGTCTGTACATTGACTGGCTGATGGTGGGCTACGCTACTGTGTATACCATGGCACCTGTCTTTTCCCTCGTGCTGGACCGCGATGTGGATGAGGACCTGGCAAATCTGTATCCGGAACTGTACAAGGAACTCACGTCTGGCGCATCGCTCAGCTACCGCACGTTCTTCATGTGGGTGGGGGTTTCCGTCTACCAAGGTTGCATTATTCAGGGGCTTAGTCAAATCTTGACTGAGGTCGAGGGAAATAGGATGGTAGCAGTGAGCTTTACATGTGTGGTGGTTAACGAACTGTGCATGGTGGCCATGGAAATCACTACGTGGCACTGGGTTATGGTGGTCTGTCTTGTCGGGACTTCGCTTGCATATGTGGCGAGTGTCCCGTTCCTGGGGGGCTACTTTGATTTGGGTTATATGATGACCTTGTAAGTTTACTATCCATGTTTTGGCGAGCAATTTAGTGCTAACAGAGAGTAGGGGGTTTTATTGGAGAGTTGCGGCTATTTGTGCAATCAGCTTGATCCCGTGGTATGCGGGGAAGCTGATCAGAAGAAGGATCAAGCCCCCGTCGTATAGGAAAGTCCAGGGGATCTAAATGTTGGGGACTAGTTGGGTGGCTTTTTTATTAGCATAGCATAGCGAAGCGTTGTAATGGGATAGATATTGTGCTGTATATTATCGTGTTGTATATCTGCTTTCAAATCCTCCTCTTAGTGCTATTACGGATGGTCTTTGGTACTGTGGCGCTGCTTTATAGTTTCTATAACTATTTTAAATTTTGCTAGCAACTCGCCAATTTGTGCAGGATAATTTTCGTTACTAGCATAACAGCGGCAAAATCTATACTCTTCTAAAAAGCGCTGGCGTGGGAGGCTGAAGTCCATTTACAATACGTAGAATGTTGGTTGGGGGAGGGCCATTTCCCCATACAAAAACGAGGGGTCTTGCCAGAAATGGCGCCAACACCAAAACTTGGTAGACATGAGTGGCGTAGGCGCCCTGGTAGGACGAAATGATAGATGTAGGAGACAGCGTGTGCTATCTAACGCATGCGCACAAGCGTTGTGCATGGAGTTATAGGTTTTGTGCATAGAGTTTAGAGTTTTAGGCAGGCGCCATATGAAGAAGTTAAGTGTATGGCTCCCAACTCTATCCTGGCCCTGTGCTCTTCTAGCTTAGCTATGTTCGATAAGGTTAATAAGAGACGGGTATGCCGTGACGTGACAGATATGCATAAGGGTTACTAGTAAACACTAAACTTTCTTGTACTGGACCTAGTTATACCTAGCCTTAATGGAGTTATGCGGATCCGCTCTATCCGCACGGCCCTTCTTGTCTTGCCGCCCCTCCTTCTTCAATTGTCATCGCTCCGTCTGGGCCCTGCCCCTACCATGCCTACTCCAAACACTAAACTCTCTTACCTTCCACACTTAGCCTCATCATCCGGATGGTTTCTTTATTAGGAAGTTGAGGTTGGGAGATAGATAAATGAGGGACTGTAGACTGTGTAATCATCTGTTGAGAGACAAGCCCCATGGACAAGGGATAAACTCGTGCCAGAGCTCGGCAGTCTAACATCCCTGTCATGGGATCGCTGGCAGGTCAGTCGCGCCCTAATGGCAACAGATGTGCAATAGCCGCTACGCAGGGGTCGATAGGTGCTTGGTTAGAGCAACGCGCCTCTGTGAACGTCAAGCTGGAACTACTCGTCAGCCACGCCAACGATCAGTCGACTCCTGTGGTCTTGTGCTCGACGAGCATGGCTAGTAGCTTACTCTCGACGGCCCTCGCTCGACAGAGAAGCACACCCTCTTTGCCTCTCCAACCTCTATCTACGCAACTCAACTCCCCAATCTAGATGCCACTCCGTCATGCCGCCTGCCTTGAGCGCCTGGCCAAGATCAACAGACGCCGCTAGATTGGCGCTCCAGACCCCAAGGGATGTCGCAATAGAGATGCCCCCGTCACTTCATTTGCATCACTATATTCTTTTCCGCCTTGTTTATCTATGTGCCTTACTCAACTCCCCAATCTAGATGCCGCTCCGCCATGTCACCTCTCAATGGCCTGGCCAAGATCAACGAATGCAGCTATATTGACATTCTGGACACTAAGGGATGTTGCAATCGAGATGCCCTCATTATTTTTAAACTATTTCCAAGTAGGAAGCTGCCAGTCCTCACTCTCTCCCTAACTCATGGTCGTTGTCTCATATGAACACAATCTTGCGAGATTATGACCTTGGTCATTCCTGTCAAAAGTTTCTATAAAGATCGGGCAGTGTCCCGTCTTTAAGATTTATCCCCATCCTCACTATAACTTTTTCACTACATCACCTCCACTCTTCTACAGAACATCATGAAGTTTACCCAGAGTCTCGTGGCCCTCGCGGCTGCCTTCCTGCCACTCATCGCTGCTGCGCCAGTCACCGACCAGCCACACGTGAAGATCCGCAACCCCACTGCCCAGAATGTCATCCCCAACAGCTATATCGTTGTCTTTAACAAGGATATTGAGGCTGAGGACGTCGAATCAGAGTTTGCCTCTGTCAATGCCATCCTCAGCAAGCGCAGTTCCACCCACAAGGGCATCGGCAACAAGTACGACATTGCCGACTTCAAGGGCTACCAGATTGAGACTGACACCGCCACTATCGGTGAGATCGCCTCGTCACCACTCGTCAGTCACCCTACTCCCTAACTCTCATGTTCCTCATGACTGATACGCACTAGGTTGCTTGGATTGAGAAGGATGGAAAGGTGCAAGCCAATGCCCTAACCACCCGCACTGGTGCTCCGTGGGGTCTTGGCCGAATCTCGCACAAGGCCGCCGGCTCTACTAGCTATATCTATGACACTACCGCTGGCTCCGGCGCTACCGTCTACGTTGTCGATACCGGTATCTACATCGGGCACAGTGTATGGGATCTTTCTTGGCGTCTCCTCCGTAATAATACTGACTTCCATCACAGCAATTTGGCGGCCGTGCTACCTGGGGCGCGAACTTCATCAGTGGCTCTGCCAACACTGACGAAAACGGACACGGCACCCACTGCGCTGGCACTATCGGCGGCTCCACATATGGTGTCTCTAGCAGTGTCAACCTCGTTGCCGTCAAGGTTCTTGACGCTGATGGATCAGGCTCAAACTCTGGCGTCATTTCTGGTATCCAGTTTGTCGCCACCAACGCCAAGTCCAAGGGCATCGCAAATAAGTCTGTCCTCTCCATGTCTCTTGGAGGCTCGTACTCTGCCGCCCTTAACTCTGCTGTGCAATCCACTATCAGTGCTGGCGTGACTGTCGTCGTGGCCGCTGGAAACGACGGCGCGAATGCCGCCAACTACTCGCCCGCCTCCGCACCAAACGCCATCACCGTTGGCGCGACCGACAGCACAGACGTCCGCGCCAGCTGGTCCAACTACGGCGCCGTCCTCGACATCTTCGCCCCGGGTGTAAACATCCTGTCTGCCTGGATCGGCTCCTCGTCTGCCACCAACACCATCTCCGGAACTAGCATGGCCACCCCCCATGTTGCTGGGCTTGCTGCCTACCTCATTGCTCTCGAGGGACTTTCTTCCCCATCCGCTGTCGCTGCTCGCATTGTCAGCCTCGCTACCAAGGGCGTTATCTCCAACCCTAGCGGAAGCGTCAACGCTGTTGCTTACAACGGAAATGGTGCTTAAATTCAAAGGGTGACGCCTGGGCCTAGATATTGAGGAAGATCTCGAGAGGGGTGGGGTGGTGGTTATGGTGCGGGGTTTTGATCTCCGGGATATGCTGCTATTTTTCTTGCCATATGTACGTACATGGCAGTGATGAGAGTAGTCCTACGGATATGAATGTTGCATATTCTTACTATGAGAATATATAGATACCTTCGTTAGATTAAAGGTTGGTTAGTTATAGTGAATAAAAGAAAGTTTACTCTTTGGCATATTTTATATGATTTTATAAATACAAAATAAAACAAGCAGTGTTATATTCTATAACCTAAATAAACAAATAGTAGTAATATATAATTACTATGGTATTTAAAAGATTCAACTGCATTTCCATCGTTTTGTAACCTTAGAAGTCACGTTATATATATGTTACTATATAAAGGTACTTGTAATATTTAGTAGCCGTGAATGTATATCGCTTCCGACCACGATTATTCTAATTTTGGAACTCTAATTAGGCTAGCCATCCCCCCAGCACATCTGCCTAGAAACCAACCCTTTTCTTCTCACTACCCAGGTACTCCCTCTCTCACACTTACTACAATTACAAAATGACCTCTAATGGAGAAAGCAACGAAAACTCTCCCTCCTCCTCTACATTTCCTCGGTTCTTAGACCTCGCCGTCGAGCTTCGGATACAAATATGGCAGCACGCCCTCCATTCCGCATCTAACAGCGTGATTCCCGTCGCAATCCACCACCAACCTGTTGTAACTATACATTCCTGCCTCGCCCTTCTCGGAAGCTTTTGCGGCCAACATAGCCATTGCCCATCGTACAATTCTTCTGATTCTGGCCAACCAAGCTCCAGCCTGGTTAGCATGCTGAATGGCTACTTCTCCCTCCCAGCCAACACTTCAGATATTGAGGACTCTGCTGTACGGAACATCAGCCTTGCCTGTACTGAGTCCTACCGCGCCTTCTTATTCCAATACTCAGAAACGATAACTATATATAAAGACATGTGGTATCCAGACGTTGAAAGTCATCAGCGACGTCGAGTGCGGTGCAATCCTGCGACAGACACTCTACTTGTCAAAGCTGTGCCGAGCTATCCCTCCGAGCAGAGGCACCCAAATCCAAGCTCGTCTCTCGAATATCCTGAATATCTCTACCAACAAGATTTAAAGAAGTGGTTCCCTCAGAATACCAATACCTTTGCGAGTTTCCGAAGTATAATATCGAGGTTTCGGCGTGTGGAATTTAGCTTCCTAGGCGACTTTGATACGCCTACACAGTCGTCATTCTCAGGAGCCTTTGACGACCCACAGTTTAAGCAATTCTTGATCTTTTTTGAGCATCTTGAACATCTTTATTTGCGCTCCAATTCAGAACACTCGGCAACTGTTCGGGAATGGGAAAGAGTAGAGCATGTTGAGGATCGTCGTGATGGCTCAATAGATGACAACATGGATTTACAGAACTTTGTTGGGGTTTCAAGTGGTATTTTAAATTGCGACGACAATTATAAAGATTATGTGCGAGTTCAAAGCGAACCTTCTGCTGAGGGTGGGGAATGCTGTTGGGTGCCGATGCCGAGAGGCTTTGAAGGGAGCTGGTTATTTTGCTCCAGAGAGGTAGTAAGAAGAAAGTGGTAAGATTAGAGCTTATATTATACTAAATTAACTCTCCCCTAACCTTATCCTATCTATATTATCTCGTCCACATAACTCCCTTATAGGCCTTCGAAAATAGTTTATACGGAAGGATAATGAAAAGGTCATGTACCTTATCAGTATGGAAGTGATAGCGCCAACGCCTCACCCTCCGCAATCCCGTCACTGCCTTCTCGTAATCCTCAGTCCATAGGAAACTTTGACTTAGCCACTGGTATACAATATAGAATATGGAAAGAAGCGGAAGCGACCCAAGAACTGTACCCGCGATCCACCAGTGCCTAACGTCGTAGTCGTCTCGGTATACACTTGTACTGGCGAAATCTGAATAGCCGCCCTTACCACGGCTCCAGTTACTTGACTTGCAGGCACAGGAATTATATATCCCAAAAGTCTGGGCGAGAATGATATAAATAAGCCAACTGCTACTACAGATCTCGATGAATGTGAGAAAAATGCGAAGACAGACCATGGCCGCGCCGTTCCTTATCGCCCGCCAGCCAAGGAGATCAATAAAAAAGCATCCAGCTGCGAGGACGCCGTAGACCATATAACCACCTGACCGGCAGCATAGTCCAACAGTTGGAGTATTATAGGAGATCAAGAAGGCGCCAAACGCAGAGAACGTTACAATAAGGCAGGCTGCGGACATTTGCCAGATCTCTATCAGGTCGAATGTCCAAAGTTCGTGGTAGTAACCCCTGATTCGAGATGACACGAAATTTCCTGCCTGGTAGATTTTATGCAGCTGGCGTCCATTGCGCTCATTATCATCGAGATTTCGTTCGAGGTTGGATATCATCGAGTGTGCGATGCCGTAGTGCCACCTCTCCCGAGCCTGCCCACTGAACCTGCCTAGCATATGTTCAATATTATCAGGCAAAGCTTGCGGACGACGATAAGCTTCGGATTCGTGCAAAAAGGTGGCAAGATCAATCCGGACGCGGTCTTCGCTAGTGAGGTTCCTATCCACGAGAGATGTAGACGTTAGCACAGGAAGCCAGCTCATGAGTAGCCCGAGTGCGAGATTGTGGGCGGTGGCATTATTGCCCAGCTCGCCGAAGGCTTTGAAGATAGATATGGCTAAGGCGACGAGAAACCAGAATAGCGACAGGAGGACTTGAACAACTCCGTGCTTTCTGTCACGACGTATGCTAGTTGCGAGTTCCCGACGGGTAATAAGCAGTTGGTCATTTCTGGAGAAGAGGGCGAATTCTAAGATATCGGTAGTGGGGTGAGGATCGTCGTGATTAAACGCAAATTGATTGAATACGCTGAGGATGTACATAGAGTCTCGAATTTCAGCAAACGCTTGTACTTCTTGTCTTTCGGATTCATTATTCCCAATTGACGAATGTGGCCAGCCTGATACCTCTCTAGGATTTCTGTTATTGCCAAATTCTTTTCGTACTATATTCCAGATATTTGCAGCCCGATCTTTGGCTGGGCGCCGACGGTTGCCAGGTGGCCCATTTCGAGGGACAGACATATCGACAATCAGCGCACACCGTCCTGTGACCTTAATGTTCCACCTTTACCAGTTAGCTTTGTATATTATATGTTTCTGGAGTAAAGTCTTTACATACAAGATGTACATCAGAGACGCAATTGGGCTTCCAAGCCAGCGGCAAAGTGTTAAAAGGGCTGAGAATCGTCGGTTACTAGAGAATGGAAGCTGTAAAATCAATCCTCCCGCTAGGGGAAGCACCCAGGTGGTGATCGTATCTGAGATTGTTGCCCAGGGATAGAATTTAGGGTTGCCTCCACATAGAGCAACACATCCTTCGTAGGTGATAAGGTTCGGAGCTTTGTGCCCTGGAAGAATTCCTACTGGCATAAATGTATAGTTGTAGCCTATGATAGTCTGATTTCCACTCGCTAGACCATCATCAAACTCTTTGGCACAGGTCTGGAAGTAATCTCTTGCATAGACAGCAAACGCAAGGAGGCCAAGAAGAATAAAAAATAACATAGGGAGACTAGGAGTAGGGCTGCCACGGGGTACTGTAGTGCTCAAAGACATTGATAGAGACTAGTAAAACGGTCGATTGGGTTCAATTTGATAGGAAGATAGAACGTCGAAGAATATCCCCTTTATTTTAGACAACTCTAAGGGATGTGACTCGATTGATATATAGAAGAAGGCTAGATACTATCCTCAAAGTAACCCCCTTACCTCAGCCTCACTGCAAAGAATATATGAGGCATATGGTAGCTTGCTCATAAACTGCAATATTTAAATGGAATATGCCACGTACCTCTATTATTATCACAGCCAGTTAGGTGCTTACTATCATTACCGCTATGCCTTGATAATATTGGTGGCGCCATGGGAAAGTGACAGCCACAGCGTCTAAGTCGCCATTATTAGATAGATACGCTACTATATACAGCCTTCTCTATAATATCGAATGCAAATTTTTATAGGAATGAAGAATAACTATGGCAATTAGCTAAATAGTCTTGAGCACGTATAATGGCCGCTATAGTGGGTTTTTCCGAATGTTCAGCTCAGCTAGAACTTAGTATATTAAGGCGGCTTAAGAAGGCGTCAAGAAGTCGTTTCGCTATTCAATATCACATTATCAACACGCCTGGTTAAGTACGATCTTCTTGACGATTCGTTCTATATTACCTAGATTGTGATTGAAGCCTGATTGTGGCTGATACCAAGGTCACACACCCTTATGTTTCTGTTATACTCCAGCTATGTACAAATATAGCAATACTACTTCTTAACCAGTAGTAAGTTGTAATTCCAGCGCCTGAATTATTTGTTTGCCTTGTGCTACTAGCTTTTGAGCGGCAAGCTAGATGTACCCAATGAAACTAATACATATCTAGAAACCAGCGTGGCTCCTGCCTCCCCACACGCCTGGCAGCTTCAAACTCTATCTCCGAGAAGGTGTTAGCGCTAATGAGGCTGTGGTTATAGATAGAGGTGGTCGAGGGGGGAGACTGGATGTGGAGGAGCCGGACGTAGTGGAGGTTAGGTAGTTGGTTAATATCAGCTATACACTTACTTATACCCTGTATTGCTAAAAAAAGCTCCTATCTATATTAGCTGAGTACTGTAACTACTGAAGTCTACTCTCACCAAACCGCACTCATCACTACCATCATACCTCACAGTTACCCTCACTTCAAATCTAAACCACCGTAATTCACAATACATACACTACGCTATGCCAGGTATCCCCCAACGCCAATTCCCATCCCCTTACAAATTAAACCTCGTCCTCTTCTTCTCCATATGCGCCTTCCACTCCCACTGCAGCCCATCATCTCCCTGACTCCCCGCGCGCCCAATACCCTTGTCAACCCGCCTCAGCTTCAGCGTAAACCGTGGGCCCAGCTCCTGCAACCCCGCCCTGATGTCCTCCACCCCCTTCACCTTCTCCCCATCTGGTCCGACGACACTCTTCTCGGTCGCCCGCTTGTCGCGGAATACATACCGATGGCGGCGCACGAAAATGTAATCGCGCTGGTTATGCAGAGTCACAACCTGACGGCCCTGCAGCTCGGGCTGCGGCGGGAACAGAGTCAAGAACAACCTCGCCGTCAACAAACCTAATGGCGTGCGGAAGTTGTTGAGAATCAGCTCAGGGTAGTGGTTCGTCGGGTTGCCATGTCCCGGAAGCTTCTTTCCCTCGACCCAGTTCGCAATACTGAAGTGACATGTTGGACCATGGGGAAGATGCACAATAGACAGTCCGGTCGGCTTCTTCGCATCCTCCTTGACAACCACGAGCGCAGTATACGACCGGTTCGTTGCAAACTTTGCGATCTCGCGGACAGAAAACTTGTGCCCATATCTATGCGCAGACCGTGGGATGTAGGTCGAGTTCGGGAAGAGGGTGCACAGGAGATGCGCTTCGTTGTGAAGGGTTGAGTTGAGAGAAGTCGTAAGTAGAACCTTTGGTGCTGGCGGAGGCTCATCGTTGAAGAGAGTCGGGAATTTGAGGGCAAGACTTTCAGGCGTGAGGTCCAGGTTCGTACTCGTAGTCGACGCCGCAATAGAAGGCGCAGTAGACGCATCCCTCTGACGCTGCGTCACATCCTCCTCCTCATCATCCATCTCCTCATCCGATCCCAGCATAGAATCCACATCGTCTTCCTCGGCTTGCTCAGGCAAATCCTCATCCATTGCATCTCCCGCCTCTGCTGTTTCCAATCGCCTCCTTCTCAATTGCTCAACGTCCACCGAAACATTCAGTCCATCACCCTCCTCTTCATCCCAAACACGCTTCTTATCGATTGTCATTGGTACATTGCGAGCCAATCTCTCCCTCCTCAACTCTGGGTCCTTATCTTCCTCTCTCTTCCGCTTGAACCTTTCATCGCGGCGAAGGCTGTCCCTTGCTTTCTTTTGCTTGACATGTAAATCTTGACGCTTAAACTTATTTCCCGTCACAAACGGCAGAGCCGCCTTTGATGACATTGGCTTTTGGCGTTTTGCTACCATGTTGGGCTGCGGGGTATCCTTTTCAAAAGTCGAGTGAGAAGGCTGCGCAGTATTTTGAGTTTGGTCTAGAAATTTTGACGGATCGGAAAAACGAAAACGCCGGCTAAATATGACCAGACAATTCTTGGGAGTTGAAAGAGTCAGAGTCACACGCAACCATACACTTTCAATCAGTACGTGCGCTGAGATAAAATACCCCGTTCGCTACTGATTTTGTCGCTACTGCTTTTGTTTTCCCTTTCCATCTGTCCAAATACTTCATGCGCATCTTGTGTCGATTTATTCCAGTCAACAAACAGCCACTTACCCCACTTATAGGGCTCAGAAGCTTTACAACAACAAATCGAACAACCAAAAAGTTCCAAGTAGCAAAGTCAAAGAAAGTCAAGCCCGGCATGGCTTCGGCTACTACGCTAAAGGGCCAGCCCCTCGATCGCCCAGTTCTCGACTCGCTGCTCCGTCGGCGCATGTTCTACACCCCTTCGTTCGATTTATATGGTGGTGTCGCTGGCCTCTACGATTATGGCCCACCAGGTTGCGCGCTTCTCACCAACATCATCGAGTTATGGCGCAAACACTTTGTGTTGGAGGAGGATATGATGGAGTTGGACTGCACGGCTCTCACGCCCCATGAGGTTCTCAAGACATCTGGCCACGTTGACAAGTTCTCTGACTGGATGTGCAAAGACCCCAAGAACGGCGAGATTATCCGCGCTGATCACTTTGTCGAAGAGATCCTGAGTCAGAGATTAAAGGGCAACCTGGAGGCGAGAGGCCAACAGATCGAAGAGAAGGAGGTGGACCCTGCAAAGAAGAAGCGCAAGGTCAAGGAGACCAAGGCCATCAAACTCGACGATGCCGTTGTTCAGGAGTACGAGGAGATCTTGGCAAAGGTATGGCCACAGCCGCATCAAAGGAAACAGGCTAACATCTCAGATTGACAACTACAATGGCGACGAACTTGGCGAGCTCATCGTGAAATACGAGATGAAGAACCCAAATACTGGCGTCCTCCCCGAGCCACCCGTGGCATTCAACCTCATGTTCCAGACCAGCATCGGCCCCAGCTCCAACGCCCCTGGCTACCTCCGCCCAGAAACCGCCCAGGGCCAGTTCCTCAACTTTGCCAAGCTCCTCGAGTTCAACCAGCAGCAGATGCCCTTTGCTTCCGCATCCATCGGCAAGTCGTTCAGAAACGAAATCTCCCCACGTGCTGGTCTCCTCCGTGTGCGCGAGTTCCTCATGGCCGAAATCGAGCATTACGTCGATCCTCTTGGCGGCAAGAAGCATTCTCGTTTCGCCGACGTCAAGGATGTTGAGCTTGTCCTTCTCAACAGAACCACCCAATTGTCTGGCAAGACTGACGTCGAGACCGTACCTATTGGCAAGGCCGTTGCTGATGGCATCGTTGACAACGAGACTCTCGGTTACTTCTTGGCCCGCGTCCAGCTTTTCTTGAAGAAGCTTGGCGTTGACCAGACGAAAATCAGGTTCCGCCAGCACATGGCGAACGAGATGGCGCATTACGCGACCGACTGCTGGGATGCCGAGCTGCTCACCAGCTACGGTTGGGTGGAGTGCGTAGGCTGCGCTGATAGAAGCGCGTACGATCTCACTGTCCACTCCAAGAAGACTGGTATTCCCCTGGTCGTGCGTGAAACTCGCGCCGAGCCCCTCGTTATCGAGGAGTTCGCCGCCGAGGTTGATAAGAAAAAGTTTGGCCCCTTCTTCAAGAAGGACGGTAAGGCCGTCGAGGCCGCCATTGCCGCCACCACACAAGAACAGCGCGAGTCGCTGGCTAAGGATCTTGCCCAGAACGGCAAGATCGCCATCCAAGTACCAGGCGTTGGCAACGGCACTGTCGAGGTCTCCAAGGATCTCCTGGTCATCGAGAAGCGCACCCGCACCGAGCACACGAGAGAGTACACCCCCAACGTCATCGAGCCTTCCTTCGGTATCGGACGCATCCTTTACTCCCTCCTCGAGCACAACTACTGGACCCGTGCCACCGAGGGCAACGACGAGTCCCGCGGTGTTCTCTCCTTCCCACCTCCCATCGCGCCCACCAAGGTCCTTCTCGTGCCCCTCTCCGGCCACGAGTCCTTCAAGCCGATCATCAAGCACCTTTCGCACAAGCTGCGCGCCATCGGCATCTCCAACCGCGTCGACGACTCGTCGGCGTCTATTGGCAGGCGTTACAGCCGCAACGACGAGCTCGGCACCCCGCTGGGCATCACAGTCGACTTCCAGAGTGTACAGGATAAGACGTTCACGCTGAGAGACCGTGATTCGACAAAACAGGTTAGGGCGGACGAGGATACGATTATCAAGGCGATCCAGGAGGTGGTTACTGGCGAGAAGGAGTGGAAGGATGTACAGAACGAGTTGCCCGCCTTTGAAGGCCAGGATGCCGAGGTGGCCATCCCTGTTAGGTAGGGAAGATGTTAGATGTTGGCTTTGCCATGTTGATAGATCCTAAAGTAGATAGTGCAGAATCAAATGTCAACTCTTGGTAGTCAATATGCGTTCTCTTGGAATAGACTACAAGCCAGTAAGATCGGATCTCTATAGTAGCGAGTTTCAGGGTTAAAGGATTTCATGACCTACAACCTGAAGAAAGAAACTAGCTGACTACTTCACGATCATAATACTACCTACAATTCTTTATACCATCTGTTTTACAAATTCGCCTTTCAGTGACACCAGCCGAGAAACCCATTCCGGTCGGGTATCGCTTGCTCTCTTGTGGATACACTGTAGCTAGCCGCATAGGATGAAGGAGGGAGTCTGCACATGGTGAAACCGTTAAAGGGTCCATCTCGGGTGCGCGATGGCCCTTCCCCTGGTCGAACCTTAGGGGACAGGTAACCTGCGCTAGTGATTGTGCGGGATATATTGTCCATACGAAGTGGTTGATATGGGATGCTCGATGAGGAAGCTTGAAACTCTTCAGGGATGCCGACACAAAAACTGTCCTCGGCGGGGGTGATGTTGGTGGTAGATTCTGGGGTTGTACTCGTCGTAGATCCCAACAGGCAGGACGCCAATGAAATACGCGACAAGAGCATTCAAGTACTACACCCAGCTTCTTTTGTTGTCGTCGTCAAACGAAACATATCCCCGGCCTCTCTTTATACAAGCCGCCCTCGCTTTGTTTACCATGGACTAAATTGTAATATCCAACTGGCAAGGCTGGATGCGTCCATCCCCTTGTTGATCGCTCCTCTGAACTCCGGCTAGTATAGGCGTATCCACCAGTACTACGCTACACTCCATATCAATGTTTGCTCCCAACCAACATAAAGAGAAATAGAATCTTTACTTCTAGTTATCCTTATCCCATGGTCAAAATAAATATACTTCAATACCACCAACAACCATCAGACGAAACAATCCTGTTGGGCCCCAGCCATTCACCATTCGCTGTCACAGAAAGCCACAAACGCCGATCTGGGATAAGCGTACAAGCGAGACGGTGTAGCGTTACTCGAAACCATCCTCGAACGTAGCCTTGATACACAATCTACGCCTTTACCCTCCTCAAAACGATCGCCTTTCCATTTGCGATTCGATCAAAAATGTAAGTCGTGTGCTCCTACATCATCCGTCATATACCGACCTCTCTTCTAATGTTCCCATCACAATACAGACACGTTGTCGGCGATCAACTCTCGTTCTACCCCGCCACGATAGGGGGGATAGATACCACTACCACAACACGATACCCTCCCATCGCAAAGACCCTTGGACTAGGCGCAAAGATATAGACTATCCACGATGCCGAGCCCAACTGGCGCACCAATGTAAGTACATGCTAGAGGTCTCGTTGCTCTCAAAAGTCGACACCGCAATCCAACCTCACCGTGCAACCTACAATCAATGCTGACAAAAGACAGCGGTGGCTACGCGCCAGGCCAATTCATGAATCCAGGGCCAGCTCCTCGACCTCCCACCGATAGACCTCGTCTCAACCTCACTCCTGCGACCGCCAACCTCCCCGGCAACATGTCGTCCCTGAGCATCGCATCCCCAATCACGAGAACAGCCACATCAACCTATTCGGGATCAACAGTGTCGCTGCCACTGGCACGACAAAACACCAACCCCTCACAAGACGGACAAAATGGTCAAGGTGGAGCTTCCGTGATCAAGGAGGGCTGGGCCATCGTCAAGGATGGAAAGTTTATAAACCCCTGGCGTCAAAAGTACCTGGTCCTGCGAAAGGAGGCGTTGGACTTTCACAAACAAGACGGCGGCAAGGTATCTTACACGATAATCCTAAAAGATGTTGTGGGCGTCTCGCGCGTGGAGGCCACGGGGATAATATTCGAAGTCAAGAGATACTCAGATGGAGCCTCGACCAATCCTGGAGACGACAATGATGGAGTAAGGACATTACAGATAAAGGTGAAGAGCGATGACGATTTGTACCAGTGGATCGATTTCATTTATGCTCGCTGCCCAGGGATGGGCGGAGTGAGCAACCCTACTAATTTCTCCCACGCGGTGCACGTTGGATTCGACAATACCACCGGAAAGTTTGTCGGCCTTCCTCCGGAGTGGTCCAAGCTGCTCAACTCTTCTGCCATAACAAAGGAGGACTACGAGAGAGATCCGCAGGCCGTGTTCGAGGTCCTCGAATTCTACTCCGACATCACCAAGCGCAATGAAAACCCAGAGAAATACCCCAGCCTCACACCAACGCCACCAGCCCTCGCGAACCAGCAGCATAAGCAGCTTGGGTACAGCAGCTCGGGTTCATCGGTCGCCCCTCCACGACAGAGTCCAAGCAGTAGCCAGCGAAGTGGTAGCAATGGCAGCCCATCTAACATGACACCAGTTTCCGGAAGCCAGCAACAGCAGATTGAGCAGATGCGACAGATGGCATCCCAGTTCAAGCCACAGGCAGCCACCCGCGAAGATCCGCGCCAAAATGAGGCGCAGCAACAGCGCGAGCGTGAGCGCCGCGAGGAAGAAGAGCGTGAGCGCAGAGAAATGGCCGAGTACAATGCCTCGCTACCAAAGACGAGAACGCCAATGGCCCAGCAAGAAATCGGCGGAGGCGGTTACAGCAGCCCAGCCAGTGCTGAGAGGTATAATCCATCGCGTGCAGCCCCACCTGCTCCCGGCGGCTCGCGAGCTCCTCAGGCAAACGGTTCTCTACGCACAAACCAGAGACAAGCACCTCAAGCACCCACATCGGCCAGTGGCCCCCGACCGGGTCAGGGCGGCCAGCAGCAAAGCTCATCATCTATACCACGAGATGTCCAGCAAAGCAGAGAGAGAGACCAGAACGGCCGCGCCTCACCGAGATCCGAGGCAAGCTCGCAGAGAAGCGAGAGTCCTAGGTACCAAAACGGCGGACAATCACAGCCGCAAACTCCACGCACACAACCCAACGGCCAATCTCAGCAACAAGCAAGCCGTATGCAGCAGCCTGCCGTATCGCAGCCGAAGCCCCTCAATGTCCAGAAGACCGCACCGGCCGCGCAGGCCCCTGCTCAGAGTGACGGTGTCAAGGCCGCGGAAGCTGCGCTCACATCCAAGCCCCCGACTCCCCGCAAGAACGACGTACGCATGTCGACCATGTCAGAGGCTGATGTTATGATCAAGCTGAAGGAAGTAGTTTCCAAGGATGACCCAGGGCTCTCATACGCGAAGCAGAAGAAGATTGGACAGGGCGCCTCTGGATCCGTGTATGTTGCCAAGGTTAAGGAGAATGCTGTTTCGCCAATTGCACGCCAGGTGCTGCGCGACCAGGGGCCCAAGGCCCAGGTTGCGATTAAGCAGATGGATCTAGCGCACCAACCAAGGAAGGAGCTTATCGTCAATGAGATTATGGTTATGAAGGATAGCAGACACAGGAACATTGTCAACTTCCTTGATGCATTTCTGCGAAACAATTTCACGGAACTGTGGGTCGTTATGGAGTTCATGGAGGGAGGTGCCTTGACCGATGTCATTGACAACAACCCTGTCATCACAGAGGACCAGATTTCAACTATTTGTCTAGAGGTATGTGCAGTAGATTCTTTGGGCTTTATCTGAGCTAACAATATATATAGACATGCCGTGGTTTGGAGCATTTGCATCAGCAAAGCATCATCCATCGTGACATCAAGAGTGATAATGTACTCTTGGACGCACGAGGAAACGTCAAGATCACTGATTTCGGTTTCTGTGCAAAGCTCACCGAGTCCAAGTCAAAGCGCGCTACCATGGTCGGCACACCGTACTGGATGGCGCCTGAGGTTGTGAAGCAGAAAGAATACGGGCCCAAGGTCGACATCTGGTCACTGGGTATCATGGCCATCGAGATGATCGAGTCTGAGCCTCCGTACCTCAATGAAGAGCCACTGAAGGCCCTGTACCTCATCGCCACCAACGGAACGCCTCGCCTCAAGAAGCCAGAGAAGCTAAGCAAAGAACTCAAGGCCTTCCTGTCTGTGTGCCTCTGCGTCGACATCCGCAGCAGAGCCAGCGCAGATGAGTTGCTTAAGCATGATTTCTTGAAGCACGGCTGCGGACTAGGCAGTCTCGCCGAGCTTCTTGCATTCAAGAAGCATGCAAAATAGATGACGATCAGGTTAACGGGTGTCGGTGCAAGAGTACGAGCATGAAGCAATAATGTATGGGTACCCTTTTTGGAGGGGAGTTTACTGAAAGCTATTCAATATCTCAAGGCGGGTCCACACATATCATCCAGTTGGTTTTTGAACATATCACACCTTTCCCACAGGCGTTAGGGGACATTTGCTTTCTTCGCTTAGCTTGCAATCTTCGACTCTTCGACGCCATCGCTGCGGGATATGGAGATGGCCACCATGGATAGAGTTTTAAATTTCTGCCAACGCGACGCTTATTGGACGCTTTGCCTGGGCGGTGGCGGGTTATTGAAAAGGCAACTGTCAATTCGAGCGAGCGTGTGCGCGGCGTTACCATTTTTTGCGAGACTTTTTTTATATTCGACAGGACGGATGGGTGATGGCAAGCGTTGTGGCAGGGTAGTGCCTCGGAATGATTAACACACGATGGATGGCACATAAATAGTTTTTATAATGGGCTATTATAGGGTGCGGGAACATGATTCGTGCAGGGCCGATGTGCCTTGGACCCTTAAAATTTGAAGTTAAAGAGGATAAAACGTTTGTGATATGTTTGGTATACTTTGTGACATGACTTGAAGTGTGAATCGCGAGGATGCCGGGCTCTTCATGGTTTGGGGCGTACTATCAATTATGTTCATACAGTGACTCCTCGAAGTTGGGCGCATAATAGCGACTGTGAGGCCGAGAGACAACAGAAATAGTCTCTATCTATAACATACATTTACAACCGCAAAACACCTTTCCCCTTCTCTATCCCCCCTCTAAACAGGTCCATGACCACCCTACCCTCCCCTAACGTCTCGGATACAATACCCTCCACATGCTTCGGCTCAACCCTCCCATACCAGATCCCCATTCCCCTCAGAGGATGCGGTTCTCCACCCTTTAACCTCGCCGACGGTGGGATATATAGGATCACATTTCCCGCAAACTTATGCCCGCCAATATGGCTAATCGACCCCACTCTGGCGCTCATCCCTGGCTCCTCACCTTCCTCTGATGCACCCGGACTAGTGATAGCAGGGTCACGGAGTTGCTTCGAGGGCGTTGCTAATGGCACCGGGCCATCCAACACCTCCATCCCAGCTTTAGATAGTGCATTTTCAAACTCCTTGATTAGCACCGGCCCCAAGACTCCACATCTTGCATCGCGGCCTCCATGCCCACAGACCAGGACCAAGACGTCGTCCACATCCTGCGCCGGCGGCAAGAATGCCTGGTATGCTTCGGACCGCTTCAGCCGGTCTTGGTGGATGGGCGACAGTACCTCGTGGGCAGGGTTCAGCCTGGTTGGGAGGAGGTAGCCTTTGACGAGGGCTTGGACAGCATCGAAGGAGCGGGGTATGAGGGGGACATATGTGAATGACGGGAGTAGATAGGCAGATGTTGTTGGAACATCCCGAAGGTATGGCGGGGGTGTGGTTGGTTGAAATGACGAGTTTGTTAGCGGGGTGTTGTGGTAGGGCTAGAGCATTGATTAACTGAGGCTCTGGAATAGAATGGGGGGTTAGGAAGTGAACGTACGTCCGAGTAAATGCCTCCTCGACCAATGAGCTCTTTTACATCAGCGACAAGGTTGTCCCCACCGTTTTCCTCCTCGATGCGGCTGATCCAGTCTTGCTGCCCGGTGCAGACGAGGAGCTGCTCCGCATACGGTGCCATTGTCCCATTCAATGGCTTGCTATGATCTATTTCGAGTCCGTCTGGGAATTCTGGCATAGGCGTACAGGAGCAGGTCGCAGCGGGGCATGAGGGAATGGTGGGAAAGGGTCGGGCATGACGACTCATCGGGCGTCTCAATGAGGGTTTCGACAGAGCATGCCATGACAGCCGCAGTATCGGCCGGGCAGACATTGGATCGGAAGTTCTGTTGGTAGAACTGGAAAGAGATGTGGGAGTTCGGTGATGTTGGAAACCCAGCGGATTTAGATCTTATCTGATAAGATTTGAGACCGATAAATCGATATAACACGGCTTTAGCGGCGTGGCGCGGGAAAAGCGTGGATCTCGTCATGATCGGCGCGCCAACCGCAGATTCACAAAATTCGGAATCTCAGGCATATTCCAGGCCATGGTATCGTCGTAGAGCGATTAAAAGGCTATGCCGCGTCTCTCCAACGAGCTCCTACGACATGCGTTTACAATCAATCCGCTGCTTCCTCCGCTCCTGAGGACTTGTCGGACACTGCCATCTGCCCACAACGAGCTACGGTGGTTAAGGCAACATGTTGATGCGAGACTTGAGACAAAGTTCGGCAGGAAGAAGGATGTCCCTGCGCTATTGCGGCGGAGGTGCATCGTTAACCTGGTTAAGAAACGCGCGAGGGGTGTACCGCTGCAGTATATACTAGGCTCGCAGCCATTCGGGGACCTGGACATCTTATGTAGAAAAGGTGTTCTAATCCCACGGTACGGCACACCCCATTCTGTCCCGCCCAACCCATCTAACGCACACCCCAGACAAGCAACAGAAGAATACACCTGCCGACTTTCTTCGATCCTACTCTCCACACCCTCTCTCCGCACCGATACGAAACAAATCCACATCCTCGACCTCTGCACCGGCACCGGCTGCATCCCACTTCTCCTACTTTCTCTCCTCTCACCCACGCTCGAGACTACAGTAACTGGGATCGACATCTCCCCCACGGCACTCGCCCTGGCTCGCCTCAATACGACGCACAACTCGCCCCCTCTCTCCAGTGCGCACGCACGCTTTGCGCCCGGCGATGTCCTGGCCACCGGCGTTACATTGCTCGATGAGGCGCAGTGTGCACGCGAAGATGAAGGGTGGTGGTACGGTGATGAAAGATTCGATGTCGTGACTGCGAATCCGCCATATATCTCGCGGCTGGGGTTCAATCGTGACACAGAGCGCTCGGTGAGGAATTTTGAGCCGCGACTTGCGCTTGTGCCGGAAGGGGATGGAGGGCAAGATAGTAGGCCGGAAGATATATTTTATGGGAAGATTGTGGAAAAGGCTGAGAGAGTGGGAGCGAGGATTTTGGTTATGGAAGTTGCGGGCACGGAGCAGGCCGGGAGGGTTGCAAGCATGTTGAGGGGGAGGGGTTGGGGGAGGGTTGAGGTTTGGAGAGATTTTCCCAATTCGGTGGATGGTGGGGCAGGAGAGGGAAGAATTGGAGCAGATGAGGAAATTCTGGGAAGAGGGGGAGTTGGAGGAGAGGGGGAACTCGGAGGAGAGGTTGTGTTCCGTGGCGCCGGTGAGGGAAGATCGGTCGTTTGTTGGAGGACCGTTGGAGAACCTGCGTCTGGCTGAAGAGGGGATATCTGATCTGATTTTATGTTTCAGCGGAAGCCGTGCAGCACACAGAGTCGTAGATCAGATAATTGGAATTCCCACTTACCGTTCCACCGAACAACGCTACTGCACCGCCGAGCTTTCCACACTATTGTCCTTCCACTTCTCAACAGCAATGCGTGCATTGTACCCTTGCAACTGGGCCCCCTCGCGTGCCATGAACCCCACCATCCGACATCGCGCTTCAGAACCTTACATACGCTGTCGCCGTTGCATCCCGTAACCGCACCAGTCAATAGCCAACACGGGACCCAGATCTTCGACCGACGCGGGCATTGAACTAGCGCCTCGGTCGGCCGGAGCGGGATTGCCTAGACTGCGCCAAGAGCGATCGACTGGACCGACAAAGTGTGGGGTAAAGAGCGGCCAAAGCTTGGGAAGCTGGCGCCACTGGATGCTGGCGAGCGGGGCTGCGTTGCGACGACGCCTTGATGGGTGTGAAATCGAGTTTGGTGTCGATCGGCAAGACGCTCGTTGGGTTTTGGTAGTGGAGTGGGATTGTTCAATTGCCGGTGATTCCTGCTCCGAGATGGAGATATTCTGGCTGTAGGTTACGTGTAGTGGTAGATGATTATTGGTCGAGCTGTTGGGATATTCATCGATGATTCAACGAGGCAGGGTCTTTCTGGTGCGCATAGCAACGGCGGCTTACTTGAATTAATTGAAAGAGAGGGGTAAGGGTAAGCAATGATTGGAAGGTGTGATGGACAATCCAAGACAATCCACCTATAGCACCACAATTCGAGGAACAGACGGCACTTTTTATGACAGAAGGTATGTTTATCTATACTTCGTGTACCATACAAGCTGTATAGGTGGATTTATAGAGACTAGAACGGCGGGCAGGTACGTATCACAACATTGGGAGGGGAAAGCGGAAAGCGGAAATAGGATGTGAGGTCTATAAATATGGATAGTCACCCCCCTCGTCGAACTTCTTTCCCTCCTTCACTCCATACACTTCTATACTCCAAACTACATATCATAAATCAGATCAAATAATCAGAGAAATCCGAAGCATCAGTAAGTAGCTACCCGATGTTCATTCCTGCTCTTCTACTCTCTCACCCGTCTAGAGTTCATCGTAGTTATGATGAGCTACAGATCCACAACAACCACCACGTCATACTCATCCCACAAATACCAAACACAACTGGCATCCCAGAGAATCGATCCAGTCAACTCATTCCGTTTGCGTAACATACTACCAATCGGCCTAGTAGCTAACAAACACCCTTGTTCCACATAGGTCTCACCCACGGTACCCCGCACTACCCCGCAGGCTCAAGAACCATATAAATTATTTCGATATTCCGACAGGTGTGAAAGCTTAATTCCACAATGGTAATTACACCCTCGTTTATATATGCACACGTTATGGATGGTTGTATCAGGGTGCTGACTGGTTCTCAATGCAAATAGGTCAAGGTACTCCTGGTTCTGTATGATGGTATGCTCAATTCTTACCTCGTCTCAAAATACACACTAACGAATCCACAGGAGGCAAGCATGCCGCAGACTTCCCCGATCTCCTAGGTAAGGGTTTCAAGGCAGCATGTGCAGTGTCCAATCTCATCCTAACTTCCACAAGGCACAACTGAGAACGAGCTTGGAATCCGCAAATGGCTCGAGGATGCCGGCCACACTCTCGTCACAACCTCCGACAAGGATGACCCTAACTCTAAATTCGACCAAGAGCTCGTTGACGCTGAAGTCATCATTACCACCCCGTACGTTTATTATTCCATACATATTCTGATAGTGCAGTATAGCTAACGAACATCCCACAGTTTCCACCCAGGCTACCTCACCAAGGAGCGTCTTCAAAAGGCCAAGAAGCTCAAGCTTGCCATCACTGCGGGCATTGGCTCTGACCACGTCGACCTCAATGCTGCAAACGAAACAAACGGCGGTATCACAGTCGCCGAGGTGACGGGCTCCAATGTTGTCTCCGTTGCTGAGCACGTCATAATGACCATTCTCGTCCTCGTTCGCAACTTTGTCCCTGCACATGAGCAGGTCGCAGCTGGTGACTGGGATGTCGCTGCCGTAGCAAAGAATGAGTATGATCTCGAGGGCAAAGTTGTCGGCACAGTTGCTGTTGGCCGTATTGGTCAGCGCGTTCTGAAGCGCCTCAAGGCCTTCGACTGCAAGGAACTTCTGTACTTCGACTACCAACCCCTATCCCCTGAAGTGGAGAAAGAGATTGGGTGTCGCCGAGTAGAGAATCTCGAGGAGATGCTTGCTCAATGCGATGTCGTGACCATCAACTGCCCATTGCACGAGAAGACGCGTGGTCTATTCAACAAGGAGCTCATCTCAAAGATGAAGCGTGGCGCATGGCTCGTGAACACTGCTCGCGGTGCTATCGTCGTCAAGGAGGACGTGGCCGAGGCTCTCAAGTCTGGACACCTACGTGGATATGGTGGTGATGTGTGGTTCCCCCAGCCAGCACCCAAGGATCACCCCTTGCGCTATGCACAGAACCCATGGGGTGGTGGCAACGCAATGGTGCCGCATATGAGCGGCACCAGCATCGATGCGCAGAAGCGGTATGCAGATGGCACGAAGGCTATCCTGGATAGTTACCTCAGTGGCCGTGAGGATTATAGGCCGGAGGATCTTATTGTCCACAAGGGCGACTATGCGACAAAGGCATATGGTGATAGGGCCAAGAAATGAGGGTTCAAAAACGTCGTAGCAAGGCAGCTTTAACGGTTAATGTGCTCTATTATTGCTCTAAGTAGCTAGGTTTTAATATAATATTGCCTCTCATATGAATCGAACCATGGGTAAATGATATTCTTGGGACTATAATACATAGGGTTATAAGGTATGGCACTATCCGAACACTCTAGCCTACGGTCCGAGCTGATGGTGTCTGTCAATTACGATGGCGCCAGTAATAGTACATAGCTATCAGTTTTTTGGTAGGCGCTATTAGTGATTATGTGTACCTATAGTAATAGTACTTATAGTACCTATTAGAAACACTATTGTTATAGACAGTCCCTCTTTAGGCATTTGGGCGACATGTGTACAGAGGGACCTGAAGCTAAATACTATGACCGTAGGTACAATAGGTGCGGGCCCAAGCCTACCGTCTTTGCCATGGGACATTTTGGCGGCAACTCCCCATCACGCACCTCAGTCCCCAACATCGCAGGTCCTTCAGTATTAGGCAATACATCTATATAAATGTTCATAGTGACTATGGCATCGGCCGCCGGCCCGCTGGCCGCACGCCCATAGGCCTAATATAGCCCATATCAGCTAAATCATGATGATCCACATGCGGGCGCTCGTGATCAGGATCAAAGCTATCTTTTTGCCAGCCAAACCCGTGCTTGATATAATCAGGGTTCCTCATTGCCGGATCATCTCCAAACGGATTGCTTCCATCCTGGTACAAAAAGCTATACAACTCATCCTCTACCCAAATGGCGCGTCCGGGAAAGGGGTTTGGAAGGACGGTGCTGACAGTGAGCGTGGGTCTTTGACCCCACTCTTTCCAGCCTAACGTGTCACGTATCCCCCATAGCAGCGTCCGATAACTGCCCTCGCCAGGCATGCACTGGATCGTGCTCAGCTCAACCGACCGTAAAGTCTTCGGCAAGGAGGCGAGCAGCGCCAGGAGATCATCCTGCCTGACGTACAAGTGGGCAAGACCGAAGTGCTGAAGGCGTGGATGGCTGCTTGGTGTGAATATCGTTCTGAGCGGAACGTACAACAGGTCAGTATAGCTCGATGGACATACGTCCATGTTCGTCCTGAAGCTCAAGTACTCTAAACCCTTCCCGCCTGCCAGTGCACGTTTGAGAAAGCCACAGCGATAGACATCCGCCTGTCTAGAGTGTGAGTCTACCATGAGGTCAAGCTGCAAGTGTGTAAAGTTTGGGCGCGCAAGTACCGCCTCAAAGTCATTCAAAGTTCGATTTTCCCTCTCAAACACCCGCGAATTCAGTCCCATCTCTAGCTCATGAGCGTCGACGCATAGGTCCGTCACCCTGCCAGAATCCCTATCCTCCGCTAGAAGGCGCGTCGCAACCCGGAAGCCCTGCCAGTCGCTGCCGTAGTCATCCCACTCATCGCATTGTGGTATGAAATTGCCAGGTACGGGCCAGCCGCATGGAATATAATGGTTAAACCCGCGGGGAAAGGCACGGATCATGGGTGTTTCGTATAACGGATTGTACAGCACTCCATGTGTCGCCGCCGTGACAGTGATTCTTTGCAGCGCCGGGAAGGATCCAATATGCTTTTCCAACGCATAAATATGCGCCTTCGAATCCTGTACATCGCGCTGTTGTTGCAGTAGGTCTTGGTAGTATGCCCATGCCCCCTCCATAGGCATTTGCTCAGCAACCTGTTGTGCCCTTGCAATGAGGCTCGGCCTGTCCAAATCGCGTCCGCGGCTAGCCTTTAGGTTATAAATGTTTTCTCGGCAGGCTTTACGGAACCATCCCGGAACATTGCCTCTCCAATCAATCCCATTCGCATCCCTTTCCTCATTCTCACCCACCTCATCTTCGTATTCATCGTCTGACGCATAGTAGGCCTCTACTTCATCACGCGGCACAGGCCAGGCGTATAGGAGCGCGTCGTCCCAGATGATCTCGGTGATCTGAGAGCGAAAGACCTCGTGGTTGGCAATGGCAGTAAATACCTCTATATTACGCGGGTTCGCGGAGATGAAGACGCGATTAAGCCGTAGAGCTGCTGCTTCCGAGTAAAAACGGCAGGTAAGACGCAGATTCTTGATAGTGCTGTTGGGAACCTGATCGACAATTGTCTTGACAATCTCAGGTGGAAGCTGAAACGCTGGGTTGCTTTGCCTAGGAGAGTCTACAGTCGCTTGGTTTGGAGACGCCATTTAGTTGGGAAATAATTCTACGTGGGATTAGATTTGGGGGTGGTGATTATATAGTAAACCGTATGGCTCTTATGACGAGCACATTCGCCTATATATATATATATGTAGTGTAGTGGCTTGCTACTGGCGCACTTGCGTCTTGGCGGACAGATTCTAAAGCGGCATGAGGAAAAGTGCCATAGTCCATCATGGTCCCTAATGAAGGTGCTTGTGCCCAAGAAATTGAATTCCGAGGCATGGGGCTCAGCTCTAATCTGCTTGGAGTATAATCGTTTCCCTTGGCACTTGAGAGTTCTAGACCTTGTTTGCTTTCGTAGTGTCGATATATAGTCGAGCACTTGTCATATCCCTCGCATGGGATGCATGCTTTTCGACATTGGCTGCATGAGGGCTATACCAGGTCGCACCACACCCTCAGTTATTATCATTAGAGCCAGGGTATTCCTCTGATGTAACTTAGGGCCTATCAACTTACACCTTTCTTACGCCGCCTGCAGGTACAGCATCCTTTAGAGCGACCTGGAACTCCCACCATTAGTAATTGGAACTGATATAATGAGACACATGTGAAAACATACCAAGTCTCGAAGGGTTCTTCTTACATTATCGCAGGATATTCTCTTCAAGTCGCTGTTCCTATTCAACCTCAAATTGTCATGCGGTTAGATGTATTCTCTATCCTTGATTCTTTTAGGCTATCAATCGAAGTTGAAAGTGTCTGAGATTCGGAAAGATCTTGCATAAGCATAGGAGTCCGAGATGACAATGCTCTAGGCTAAACCCAAAAAGGATAATTGTACGCGGGGCGCATTTGCGTCTTGATATGTATGCCATTTGGGGGCCGAATGGAACCCCCGCAGCTCGATCCTAGGCATCGGAGAGACGCCCCCTGACTATCATTATGGCCTTCATAAATAATGGATTTTGTCTTATCATACTAAACACACAGATTGCTACAGTTCCTAACTCCAGATAAAGCCGAGACCTTTCGATGAATGTATATATTTATGTATACGATTTTCCAACTTCCCATCTCATAGACGACAATCACCAATAACAATGCATGACAAGCACCACAAGTCCACCGCCATCACACGAATACGACGACCCATAATACGCCTTCTCACAGACAATATTATCCACCCCTGGACAAGTCATGCTCCCGACATCATCGTCATCGTCACCCGCGGTATACTGGCACCCCTCGATCTCATGCGACTCAAAGGGTCCGATATCTTTATCCGGGAATGCCGGGTTGGGAGCAACGGTATCTGCAGTGGTCGTGATATCGGAGCTTGTATCGCATGGGTACCATGTCTCACCGATGATAGTGTCCATTAACGTCCATTCGAAGATCCAGGTGTAGCCGCTGTACAGCTCAAACAGGCCGAAGGTGACTTCGTTCGTGACGCTCGTGGCCGACGGTGTTGAGACCGTGCTAGTTGTAGTCGTGGCTTTGGAAGTGGTAGTTGTTGTTGCCGTCCCGCCATTGCCATTAGAGTCGGTACTGGTGTTGCTGTCGCTATCAGTGCTGCTCCCACTGCCGTCATCGCTGGAGTAACCTATGAGTGCAGAGAGGACGGATTCGATCACCGACCAGGCTTCCGTCGTCGTGGGGAATGCATCCCCGGCATCAATGTGGAAACCTGCTACCGTGTACGAGACGCTTGTGGTAGTTGTCGTGGTTGAGGTTGTAGAAGATGAATCATTGTCATCATCATCATCATCATCGTCGTCGTCATCGTCCGGATCAGAGCTGCTGCTGCTGCCGCCAGAGCTTCCAATGAGCCCTGGCGGGCAGATCGGACAGCCCGAGTCACACCACAAAATGCCTATATTGTAAGGAATTTGGGTTAGCATCTGGGTGCTCGGGGGCACGACTGGGGGAGAGAAAAAAAGATAATAAAAAAGAGAAGCATACATGGAATACCGCACGCCTCGCCTGTGGCGCAGGGTGGCGATACGGGACTGCCAGAGCTCCACGATGTCATCTTTGAGTTCATCTTTTTATCTTTCTCATCATCGTCAACAGTGGTCGGGTGCGGATGTGGTGTGATAATAATAGGCACAGGGGTACCCGTGGTTCCGCCTGTGATGAGCGTGCTCGAGCCCACGGTTTCGGTCACAGCCGAGAAGCTCCATGTGGTGTCTAACCAGACGACGATGGCTGCGTTTTCGGTGGTTGTAGTCGGCTCCTCGATGGATGTTGTGCCTTCCCAGACCCTAAATTCCTATTAGATCGTCTATACTAAAGGGGGACTGGGGATGGGGTTGGTTTACGGAGTCACAGTGATAGTGAAGGGTGGCGGCTGGATGGAGCTTGTCAGGTAGATGATACTATCCGTCGTCTCTGTGGGGAGGATAACGTTCCAAACCGCGATTTCGGTTGTTGTAGCTAAAAGCAAAAAACTGATCAGAACACCTCCAAACCTCAGACGCATATGATGGGGTAATATGAACCTGGCTCGATGGTAAGTACAGTCGGAATCGTGAGAACGTCGTATACATGCTGAGTTGTCGTTTCACTGTTAACACCGACATACGTCGTAGTACTCAACGTCGAGTAGGATAGCAACATCGTCCACAGATCGAAGCTAATAGCAGTCGTGCTTGAGAGCTGAAGAGGCGGCTACACAAGAGTCTGGCCTGGCAATCCCGTCACAACTGGAGTGGCTTCACTCCAGATCGAAGGCGCAATGTAGCCTGTAGACAAACTACTGTCATCGCTCGAGGATGATGAATCAGACCCGTTTCCACCCTCCTTCTGCAGATCAACCGCCCAGTCAGCATAGCCCAGGAACCCATATACTTCGTAGAGGAGTATTCGAACAGCTTTGTTCGAGCCATTCATATAGCTGACCCACTCCGTGTCTTGTACACAAGAACGTTGCTGAACGCGTCCGAGTCCCAGTATACCTCTGCGCTGGGATTGTCTGCAATCACTGCATCGATCTCTGCGTTTGCTAGATACCCTGCGGTCTCCGTGCATTGCCCAGCAAGAGCCCCCGAGTCCGGTCCGGTATATGTGCACATCTCGGTCCAGCAGCCGGCAGTGGTCATTTTAACGCCCGACCGTAACTCGCCACGCCAACAACAAGCTGTGTGTTTGAAACCCCGGCCTTCGTAATCATCGAAAGTGAGTTGATCGTCTCCGTGAGATTTACATGTGAGCGCAGACAGTTCCCCTCCTCGCATCCAGGATCCACGTAGGCATTGCCGTAGTCCCACTGACCATGCAAGTCATAAGTCATGTACACGATATAATCGACGACGGCGCTCATTGCCTTGATGGGAAAGGCCTGGAGGTACCAAAACGACGCCGGCGCCGTCATTGAGATTGTCCTGCCGGTACCATCCAGGAGGGCCTTCAGCTTCAACCCTAAGTTCGTGCTGTCGGCTTCGGTGCCCGCGGGGATCCTGGGGATATCAAGCTCGTCGGGATACTCCCAGTCCCAATCGACGCCGTCCAGATCATATGTTTCCAGCACGTCTGCGACGCTTTGAATCAGAGTTCCTCGGTTCGTGGATGTGACTGCTTCGCGAAAGATGTTGTATGTGGATGGGCTCGTGGAGAAGTCCCAGCCGCCGATACTCAGGATTCGTTTTACTCCCGTGAGCGCAGAGAAGAATGGTAGTTGGGCCTCGATCTCGGTGATGTTTAGAGTATAGTCCATGTTGATGGTGGCGAAAGCAAAGTGGATGTGCGTGTAGGAGGTGGTATCGACCTCGCTAATAGACATGGTCAAGCACGGTCGAGACCAAGAAAAGCCCTCGAAGTATGCGACGGAATAGATCTGCGATGGAGAGCCGTCGATAACAATGTCTGTACCGCAGTTGGAAATATATCCATTCTCGCCTACTGCGGCGGTTCCAGGTGCGCCTGTTGGGGACTTTGAGATGGTGCAGAACTCAGCTGTCGTTCCACACTGGCCCCAGATGTCGCAGCAGGCATTGAGTGGGCATTCGTTCAATGTACTCAGATTTGTTCCATGCGATACAACTGGTGTATCTGGAACTTGAGGTCCGCAGACTGCGTTCTCAATCGCCGTCGGCATAGGAGGCCAGCCAGAACTCAGGCAGATGTTCATATTTGCCAGCAAGTCATCGCAGCCCATCCAGCCCCACGTATCGTTGTTATAGCTTTCGATCTTGTCCACAGTGAGAGCATAAGCAGCCGCTATGGTGCTACAGTCGTCACCGGTGTCCACCAAATACATGTAGCAATTGTCATCATCATCTGGTTGGGGAGAGTAGTCGGGCAGTGTCCCCTCGGAACAGCAAACATACTGGCCCGGCTGCAACGGCGAATCGCACAATTCATCATTATACCCCTTGAACCCGTAAGGGTCACCCCGCATTCTTCTGCGAGTGTGGTGCAGCTGTCGCCGGAGACAATTTGGACCGTAGTGCATTCATCGTCCCGTTGTCGCAGCTTCGAAGAACCTGCTGCTACGGAACTGGAATTGGAAGAGTTCGAGGAAGACGAAGACAGGGAACGCGGGACAGCGAATGTGATGTTCTGCCATGTCTGCGCGGTTAGGTCGGATGTGATTGACACGCAGCTACTGTTCTTCCAGGTCTGCACCGCTCTTTGCGCCGAGGCCAGATTGGACCCCGTCACAGCGACGACGCCCAGCGCATACCGCGCGGACCGGCCACTGGCATCACAGAGTTGCACGAGGAGGCTGTCAGAGAATCCATCGTCTTGTACGTAGTCAACTAATTGCTCTAGGACTGTTGGCAGAACTCCCTGCCCGCTGAGACCAGAGCCAACGTAGACACCAACTGCCACCTCACCGGACAGGGCAAAGGCAAACTGGATTGTCTCGTTGCAGCCGGCTGATCGCAGGCTGGCAAATGCTTGAAGCTCGCCTAGGGCTTCGACCACATTGTCGGCAGTGCCAGATCGAGTCTCCGAAGACGAGATCAGCTGCAGCTGCGCGGTTACCTTTTCCGCGTTGTTGGAGTTGGTATCCGGCAAGCATAACCCCGTCGTGGTGCTGCCATTCCAGGCGGAGGCAGTAGTAGACAAATCTGCTGCACAGGCCGCAATGCCCATATGAGTCTTCTCGTCGTCCAATGGATTGAACAAAACAAAATCAAGCAGCATTGGCTGGTCACACCAGCCGAGCCGGTCCACGCTGTGGTAGAGGGGCCATCCTTGCGAGTCCAGGCCAGTAGTGCTACAGGCTGAGGGACAGCGCCTGCGGCTGACATTAGAGATTGGAGGGGTATATTCTGGAATCGTCGCAGCAACAGTGGCATGCTTGGTGCCTACAGAGCTGGTCTGTGAAGAATTAGCCAACACAGAGCGCGTGACAATAGGGTGCTCTCCGAGGTAGGCATCGAGAGCTTCACCTATGCCACGTTCAACCGCCATGTATACTTCCGCGATACTACCTTCGTGGCCAACCCAGGTGCTCCATATGGATATGAAAACCTCGCAGATGTCGTCAGCTCCAGCAACTATCCTACCACGGGGGCAGAGACGGACCCTTCGGCGCTCACGTCTCTCAGCGCTACCCTATACCATGAGCTCTTCCACCTTACCGACTCCGACGGTAGCGATAGCGATGGGCCGGGTGAAGGCTGTATGTTATGACGTTGTCTTTTTACAAAGACGCAAAACGTTTAGAAAAAAAAACTATGTTCTCACAGATTACCTAGCCAAAAACATTATGCCACTCAGTTGGAATTCTCATCTGAAGGCGCTGCTTAACGCTCCAGAGCCCTATGTCTTCTTCTCCATGGGTGTATATATTCTCCAGAATAGTCCGTCCACAGCAACGCCTCTTGTATTTTTCGGGCCACCCGGTTGGATACAGGCGTGATCCAAATGTCGCCATGTGATATAGTTCGGGTAGCGGTATATGATAGGGGGGGGTAGAGAATGCCGAGGGTGAATGCAGATCAATGTTACAGACAATTTCGCTAGCTTGATATAGAGCCCGTACAACTGTTGACTCCCATATGTCTCCGCAATCTCTTTCTTCTGATCTCGTTTGCGTTCGGTGAGTTGTTTTCCTCCCAGTACAGCCTGATGCTTCTATATCCGTAGCTTTCAACCTCTTCCTGTGCACCATGCTCGCGAAGAAACGACACGATACCTCTATTGCCCAACTCCATCGCGAGCTGAAGCACTGAACCTGTCTGTCTAGACGACTTGCTCTTCTCAAACCCCTCGAAAGCAACATTCACATCTGCGCCGCTCTCTACTAGCAGCTGCACCAAGTACGCGTGGCCCGCATTCACCGCATGAGCAAGGGGAGAAGCAAAATGCCAAGTGTCCGCGTAGCCCTTAGGACGATGAAAGTCCGACCACTCCAAGTCATCAAAGTCCGGATGTGTTCCACGCGCTAAGAGAAACCTAGCAAAGTGCCCATCCTTCTGCTCCGCGGCCAACGTCAGAGCCATCGTTTTCTGCATGCAGCTACTGTCGCCGATGACCAGGCTCGCGATTCTTTCGTCCCGTCTCTTTACTGCCTGCACCAGCGCACACCCCGTGGCAAATCCGGCATAGCGAGGGCGCGCTCCTGCACTCATGAACAACTCTACGAGCTCCACGTCCCCCATTCTGGCTGCCAATTCTAGCGGCCCCGTCGACTTCCCATGTGGCCCTCCTATGTCCACACGCACCCTGTAGCTGAGTAGAGCGTGTATAGCCTCCATATTTCGCTTCGTGATCGCACACTCAAATGCATCCCTGAGCTCAATCTGGCTTTGCCATAGTAAAAACGACCCGTACTCCCAGAGAAGGCGCATCATATCTAATTTCCCGAGGAGCACTGCGAGCTGCATCGGGGAACAAACGACCTTTTCTGGGCATCCAGTAAGCTGCAGCCCCGACAGCTGATTCGCGCCCCTGCGAAGTAACCCTTCGGCAAGCTGCATGTGCCCATGTACAACGGCTATCCCGAGCAGTGGTAACCCCTGCTGATCAGTCATATCGACATCGCAACCTTTCACATCCAAAAAAAACTCGGCGATATCCACATGCCCGCTTTGAACCGCCAGGCACAGCGGATGCGGCGGTGGCACCGGGTCTCGAAACCGCCAGTCAACTCTCACCCCATAAACGGTCCGTCCTGCAGGCTCATGGACGACGTGCATCCAGGGGGCACGCGGGGGAATCCCCGACCCGCCCTCAAGAGATTTCTGCATCGTTCGCATCAGGCCATGTTGCGCCGCCCAGCGGACTGCGGCTGCACCTCCTCCGGCGCTAGCAGGCTGGCCGCGCGTCCGCTGGGCATCCTGTGCATAGAGCAGCGGGTCGAATATCAAATGGAAGCAGCGGTTGGCGCGAGATATGGCGTTTAGGGTCGAGAGTGATGTGATATATTCTCCAATTTGCTGAAGTATCTCCGTTGGAAGCGAGTCAAAAGACATTGTTGTAGCGGTAAATGCAAATGGGAACCATAGTTTAGTATTTGGCGTGCGAGGAGGAGTCGGCTGCGGGTGGGGGAGACTGGAGGTCAGGATCAAGCTTTTGACAAGGCGAGGGGGAAGCGAGTCAAGCTAAATTGGCGCCTAGTCGAAATACATTATCATATATGTTCCGGGCCACTCACGAATAGATCGAATTCGCGAATGGCCTGGGCCACCCACGAATATCCGTGTTCGCGAATGGCCTAGGCTATTCGCGAATGGTCGGATCCGCCCAGGCCACTCGTGAATCGTAGGAGTAGTGAGTAAAGGTAGAAATATCATATTAATCTAAACTGTGTTTCCAACTGTATCGGCTCTAGCCCGCTTCCTCCGTGGTCTCTCAGCTAGAGCTATTTCTGTCCGAATAGCTAGACCTGATAAGTTACCACAGTTATGCTCATCTCTATGGCAGTGTACGCTACACTGTTTGCCCTCCCTATAGCACCTACACCGCTTTGTATTGCAGTCCCCCTTACACTGACATGATACTCCTACCCGTGCACTTGTAGAAGCCTCTCTACACTAACGCAAGTGTAACTTCCTTTGTAGAATCAGGAATAATAATATCTGACTATAGAGCTTGCTCTACAACCCCTAGCTCTTTAGTAGGAATAAGGCGTTTAATAATACCAGATAAGGTTATAACCTTATACCTATGAGAGTAAGGCTCATCTAATATGCATACAAATAGCCGCTTATTATCAGTTGATGCTCTATCCTCTCTTGGAACCTTTAAGGAGACTATTGCTCCAATATCAAAGTGCTGAATATCATGCTTCTTTATGTACTTACGTGCCATTAGACCTCTTGCTTTTTGAGTCGATTTTTCTGCCTGTTCAATTACAGGGTTATGGCGTGGGGCTTGGAGCTCAGCTATAGGTTGAGCTGGAATACACAGCCTACTCCCACGCCGAAGTTCAAGCTCTAGCTCCGGCTCTAGCTCCGGCTCTAGCTCTAGATCCGGCTCTGGCTCATAGGCATCAATATCAAACCATTCGTCAATTGGAGAGCTCTGAATTGGTGGTGTAATCTGTAGGTTGATTTCTGAGCCAGCATCTGGGCTGATACACATTGTGATTTGAGAATTCCCTTAGCGAATTCCAATATCAATTCATGAGCTAGCTAGAGCTGATGGGCTTGGACTTAAGGTGTATATTGGAGCTTGAGTAGAGTCTTCTTGAGCAATCCCAATAGTAATATCCTTCCGCTTCTAGCTATTAAGCCAGTCAATATATAATATACACTCCCAAAATAGTAACTCTATAGGTATACACCCAATTGTAGAGTGCTTTTGGGTGTTTATAGCCAATGTAACTTCCAATAACCCATCTGCCCACTCTATAGATCTATAATCCATTTTCTATACTTGTAGCTTTGCTTCTATAACCCCATTTGCCTGCTTAACTAGGCCTTGTGTCTATGGTGACTATAGTGCTCTATTTATGACTTGAATTCTATACTTCTATAGTAGTATAAGTAGAGCCCCTTTAAATTCCTTTCCATTATTATATTATACAATCTTCAGTGGTAAGAAAGCTATAATAAAAAGAGCGAAGGCCTCTGCAATTGGCTCTATATACTTGCTCTTTAATAGATATAGCTGGGTATATTTCGAAAGGTGATCTTTAATATATAGAATCCATTTGAATTGGCCTGAAGGTTCATACTATATATCAATTAAATCAATTTGAACCCGTTCCTATGCCCGCTGAGTGATAATTAGGACCAATGGCACTTTAGTTGCTGCTGGCCTATTTAAAGCATAGTTATTATATAGCTTTAGTACAAATGCAACTTCCTGGCGATTAATTCCATAGTATTTTCATTGAATAGCTGCCTAAGCCTTCTCTCGACCAATATAGAGTAGTTGTAGGTGTTCATTAGCAATAGTATTAAAGGCCTCGCTCTCAGGAACTATATATCTTGGGTTTTGAAACTTAGAATCAGGCTTTCGATATAGCCTGTTATTAATAAGTTAGAATTTAGTAAGTGCATAATACTTTAATCTAGACTCAGCAGGATTCTCTGGCTTAAGATCAGGGTTATCAATGAATATATACAACTGGCGCTATTTTGCATATGGAATTCGTTCTCGATTGATGTAGTTAGGCCCTTGGATATAGGATTGAAATGCAATATATATATTATTAGGAAATGGATTAATAGAAGCAATTGAATTATCTATATTACCAGTTGATAGTTTGGAATGCTGGGAATTGGGAATAGGTGATAATAGGTATATATTTCTATACCGCTACTCCTACAATTCGCAAGTGGCTTAAGTGGATCCTAAATAAGGCCTTCTCTATTACATAAGAGGGCTGGTGGATCATATAACTGTAGTAGTGTCTGCGATATCAAGGATGAATTACGAAAAACTTCAGCAGAAGCGGGGGGATCGCCACCTTCAAGTGCAGCTCACTCCCAATATAAGTAGATAGACCAGGAAAGTCAAAATAATACAGACATTCGAGGTATTTTGAGCGAAGAACGATTGTGGGAAAAGACAATTGAATAGTAGCATTACCAATAAAAAGAGCAAGGAGACAAAGACAAGGACAATATAGAGGCGACCAGCGGTGAGGATAAGGGCCTGATTAGCTACTGCCAGTAAATAAAGGAGAGCCTTCAGAACCAACCTATAGAAGATAAGACTATAGTTATAGCCCCTCTCTCATAAGTCTGCAAATATAGTGTCAAATCATATAATAAGGACAACGAGGATAATGAAGATAATAAGGATGAGGATATACAGCCTCTAAGACAACAAAAGCGCAGCTATATAGAGTCTGACACAATTGAAACCGCTACTTGCAAGAAGGTCCAAATACACTTATCCACTATAGCCTAAGCCCAGACCTATACTACTCGAGGTTCTATAGTTTCTCAGAGTTCATCAGCTGATATAGAGTCAATTCTAGGCATAGACTACTAAGAATACCCTTTATAGGGCTTCCTCAAGTGTATGAGGATCAGACGAGAGACAACTTACAACCTAGAGTTCAGGCTATTAGATCTTCCAGATTCGTTTAGACTATCAATTGGTCTCTATATATCAAATTTCACATCTAGCGGGGAATCAGTTAGGGGATCAGCTCATCCAAAGGTTTGTGTATCTTATGCAAAGAGGTCACACCCAGCTCTGCAGAAGTAGAGAAAGCGACTGCCTTTATATGAACGAACTATAAGCAGACCTAGTAGGCATTCGATATATTCAGAGGATGACGATGAACTGTTGATATAGCTGAAAGAGGACGATAAACTGCCCTAGGACGAAATTGCACAATACTTCCCAGAAAGGACCAAAGGGTTGTTATAAGTACATTATACCACAAAGCTGAAGAACTGCTCATAGACATCTAAGTGTAAGAAACGCAAGATAATGAACTCAGCTAAAGAAAGCGGGGAAATATATCCATCTAGGTTTTCAATAGACTTGCTTGATCTATAGCTTCAAGATGCTCTTCCTTCTTCTATATCAATTCTACCAGCAACTGCCGACTTGACCGAGGACTCTTATAGAAGTATACTGTCAACTACACTAGGAAATATAGAAAGTGCAGAGGTTCAGCCGCTTTATAGCAGCTAACGAGAAGAAAGCAATCTAGTTGCTATTGATGCTATAGAAGGGAGGTAGGAGGTTAAAGCGCTACTTGCCAAGTCAAAAGTAGGCAATATAATTTGGTACCTTATGAAGTGGGCAGGCTTCCGGGATAAGGATAATATATAGCAGAAACAGGATGACATTAGTTCAGATCTCATTAATGGCTTTGAGGCAAGCTTTCGGGGTAACTATTTAGGCATGCAGTTACTCAAGAAGCGAGAACAGAGAGGAAAGATAGAGTATTTTGTTGAGTGGAAGGGTCGTCTAGCCGTTGAGAATTCTTGGGAGAAGGAAGTTACAATAAAACGTAAACGAATATTAGAGTTTGAGGCAATATAATGGAGAAAATCATTGTATTGTATTTATTAAGCAGCAAGCCTTTGGTTGAAAAAGAGATAAGTGTCTTGTTGCGATAGAGTATGGCTTTTTTTTCCCAGCTATATTTTCACTGTCGCCTGGGAAGGCATTTAAACAGCCTCTACAGCCGTGCCAGGATGCCATAGGCTTGAAATGGGAGGCAATTGTAATGGTGCGGCCGTTATTTGTGGTATATGTCGGTTGTTACGCGTTTCCAGCGAGTTGAAATACTGTAGTTTTTTTTTTTGGCTCAGTGAGATAGGCGTAAGTGTAACCGCGCATCGGCACAATAATACACTTCTTACTGTAAAGGGAATAGAGGAGGGAGAGTGGACCCGCTAGTATAAGCCCGCCAATGCACTAGTGGTATATGCAACGCTAATATTTAACATTTTTCATCCCGTCCCGCCCCGCCCCCTGCACCCTCAACCGCCGACCCCACTGACTAACCTTAAACCTTCAGCTTAAGATTAGGCGGCATCGCAACTCCCAAACGACGCATCGCAGTTCGCGGCGGAGCAGAAGTCGCTCGAGGAGCCACTGTTGTTAAAATATGAGAAAAGTCCAGTTTTTTATTTTTAAATAGGAAGGAGGATCGATGAAATGGAAGGAAAGAGGAAAGGGAAGGTGTAAAAAGAAGAGCTCAAATACCAATATCCATAAACGCTGCAGCAGTTCCCAAACTGCGAGCCGGCGCAGGTATACCCATCGTCGCCACCATATACCCCATCCGGCGACACCGCTCCAGCTGACGATATAGGCGCCGCCGACGTCGTCGTCGCTGTTCCGCTGCTCGCCGCCGCGTCGCAAATCCCGAAATCGGGGTCGCAGTATGTCGTGCAGTAGTCGGTTGAGGAGCCGCTGTACACGGTTATGTGAGATTGATGGACGTTTTTGGGTCATTAGGGGGGAGGCGGGGGGTGCTCACCAGTATCCGTAGATGCTGCAGCAGTCGCCGAACGCGGAGCTGGCGCAGGTGTACCCCGTGTTGTCGCCGCAGGTGCCGTCGGGGGAGATAGCGAGGCCTGTTGCGGTGGCTGTGGCGGAGGTGGTTGTCGCGCTGGCTGTGGAGAGGGTTGCAGATGGTCCAGTTGAGGCGGTGGCGGTGTCGGTGTCGGTTTCGAGGATGATACTTGTGTTGAAGGCGATGGTTGGGAGGGCGGCGTCGGGGTTGACGGCGCAGACGCGCTCGTATTCTTCCATCCACTCGTCGTTGGCGTAGGCTTCGTTGGGGAGGTCGTCGGAGTCGTCGTCGTCGAGGTTGTAGTAGGTGAGGGCGTCATTGCAGAGGGTGTAGGAGGACAGGATCGAGTAGATGGTGGAGTTATAGCTGGAGGTTAGGGTGGTGATTGTGGGCCAGGAGTAGAAGAAGTGTCTGTTTTTTTCCGGTTTAGCTTGGGGGGATCGCAATGGTTGAATACGGATAATGCTGGACCTACGTGGTGGTGCGGTTGCCAACCACAGTGGCTGTGGTGTTCATGGTCGAGGATAGAGTGGTGTAATTTCTAGTCGTAGTATATCCGGAGTACGAGTGAATGTTTCCAACTGGTTCAACGCACTAGACAATTGTACTATAAGAATCGATACGACACTACCATCATCACTACAACTCACATATGAATTTCCGACCCAGCGGGATATACACGTCCCGTTGAGCTGGGGGTTGAGGAAATAAAAGTCATCTAGACTGATCCCGTAAGTCTGAACTACCGTGGCGCAGGTATCGGTGTCATTAATGGTGTACCAATACCCACAGTTGGTGTTGGAAGTTGTCACTGCGTTTGTGGGAACTGCTCTTAATTATGATAATACATTAGCCTCATGTGAGAACGGTAAATAGGTCGGATAGCACCTACGCCGCTGTTGTTGCTGGCTTTAAGCCGAAACTGTCTGGTATGACTGTGGTCCCCGGAGGGCTGGAGTTATTCAGTTAATGGATGTACGCCAAGCATATTTGGATTTCTAGCAGCCTACCTAATGCAGATATATGAACCCACGAGACTCGCAATGTTTGAGCACAAGCTGTTGATGTTTATATTCCAGGATAAGAACGCCCCAAGATTAACTTCTCTGCTGAGACCGCTGATGATTGAAGCGCAAGTATTGTTTTCTTGCACCATAAAGATCTTGCGGCTGCGGAAGAGGAAGAGAAGGGCAATGTGAACTTCCGCATCGATTATACCAATCTTCTTGAGTACTGGTGAGTTGCGGTGTAGTTTCATCCTAGCCACTTATAAAGCTGACAAATTCTAGGGATGAAATCACAGATGAGCCGGCAAGTAGGAAGAGATGGTTCGGCGACTTCGACGGCTGGCTAAAGAAGATGACGACTATCACGGCTAAGGAGGACGGGACTTTACCTCTAGAGTACGAAGATACCATCAAGCTGTTCCACTTCCAGAGGTATTGTCCGAAGCTCGGCCTTACCACTACGATGGATCTGGACGCGAATATTCACCTCGGCCTCTACTCTCAGTATGGATATTACTTTGAAGGCTCAATCCTTCCGACTCCTGAGCTAATCAGCGCATACGGATAATTCTCAATTGCGCCAGTTGCAGCTGTACGGCGAAGAGCTCTCTTATATTCCTCAATGTGACGCTTTACTGACTATGTCTTTAGATCTTAATGACCCTAAGAGGAGAAGCGGTAATTCAAACACACAGCGATACTGTCGACATCATTAGTGGCATTGGCTTTCCTGGACTCTCGATCAAAGGCTTGGCTAGCATAGGCCCAGAGTTTGCTCTAACTGGCTCAATGGACACTTCTCTTAGCGTTTCAGGGGAAATTAACGCTGGTCTCTCTGTCATGTGGGACAAGACAACTGTGTTCTTCCCCCAGACCGAGGCTGGTGACCAAGATAGCAGCGACCCCGGATCCGTCGGAAAAAACGCACTGACTGATAATGAGCATGCATACTCCGTGGAAGCATCTCTAGATGCCGGGCCTTCGGCCGAAGGAAACCTAGCGCGTATGAACCTAGGTCCCCTCCCTATGCATGCTAGAATACGTGCTAAGATGTTATAGTCCACCTCACGCCCGAAGTAAAGTTTGGAATATCAATTGTCGGCGGTAAGCTAATGGAAGGATATGTTACCGCTGGCGTCACCAACACCGTTTCAATGGGAATCAGCGCATCGACAACAACGGCGGATGTCTGCTACTGGGCAGATTATACATACTCGGTTTTTCTCAACGCAGATATCTCGTAAGTCTTGCCCAACGCTTAATCGAGGTCCAGATTATTAACATTAAATGGTTAGTTTTGTAGACGATCTCGCCTACTGGGGCGGGGACTATGAGGTGGCCTCTTCAGACGAACCTATCCCGCTAGTAGACAAAACCTGCATCTCTTACTCGGATTCGAAGAGGAAAGCTAAGCGCTCAATGGACACGCTTGTCGCTAATACGACTGCCAGCTCGGGATGCTTCGGGGGCCTAATTGCGTGCTCGACAACGGAAGAGGAAGCTGACTGTGATGCAAGCTCAGACGACGGCGACGAGAGTACCACCTCGAAGCGAGCCTGCAACCAAATCCCAGGCCTATGGTATAACTGCGACTGTATGGGAAGTTCTATAACCTTCCCCAACCTAAACGAAAATACGATGGCTACCACCCCAACCACGACTTTCATTTCTGTTTGCGAGAACATTCGAAATTACTTGGAGCGCGGCGTCACCACGACCCCTTCTGGCATTACGGTGGTTGCTGGATCCAACTGGATGCAGTTGACGTATCTCCCCGGCGGGTACGCACCCGGTAATATGAAGAATAGAAATATGGCTTGTAGCGCTGTGGCGGAGAGTTGTGCATCAACAAAAACAGCGATGTGGCCTACTGCAGTCCAATCTGCTCGTCCTGCTGCTAAACAGAAGGCTATGGCGGGCTACTCGGGACCTATCTCCTGTGATGAATTTCCGTTTAATGCGGACGTTTATGTCCAATTTACCTTCTCTCTAGATACCTCATATGCTAACATCTAGCCAGGTCTGAAGAGGGCGGAGACGGAGTACAGGCAGAATGCGTTCCTCACGAGCATCAAATCTACCAGGGACAGATCAATCAGATTGTATCGTATATCACAGATACAACAACTGGCAAAAAATGGAGTGACAAAAAAGCAGGTTGGGCGACAGGAACTACTAACCCCAGAAAGTACACTGTTACGGTTATAAATGGGGGTAATCTCTATAGCGGCGGCGCCCTTTCTAATGGTACTTACCTGGGGATATAGGCAGGGTCTATCGCGAAAAGTTCTAAAAACCAGATCGTTGACGTCATTGGCGGTCTTAACCTACTCGACAATCCCAAGTACTCGTTGAGCGACGGTGCAAACAATGCACTCTGCCGTACCGTCCCAGCTAGGAGAGATACTACGATAGTTGAAAAGGTTGAGAAGTATATAACAGCTAAGTGCGTAGTAACGTTTGAAGGAACCCTGTACACCGAAAAGCGTGGGTTAGATATAGGTGGCGATGATAATAGGAACTGGAAAATTAAAAGTATGTCTTCCCCATTTGCTCCCTATATAGAATACTATACTTACAGCTAAAAAGGCGCGAGACTTCTGCCCGGCTGGGAGAAAGAGGCCTACTACGATGACGGTACACCAGTCTGGCGTGGGGAAGCGCATGGCAGTTCATCTGCCGACGAGGCAATGGTAACGCCATCACCAGACCTGGACGACATGGATCTCTCCAAGTTCTCAGATACGGATGGAGATTTGTATTCGCCTCACACCACAAGGTAAAGAAGACCTAAGATTAGGGCGCAGTCAGTGAAAGATTCTAAAATCGCTAAGAGCTCGTGTATAAAACGAGCTTATATTTGGTGAACGATGTCATTAAAGCACTGCAAATTTATGTAGATATATGTACGAGGGAGGGGAGAAAGATCTACGTATAGACTATAACTTTTTAGCCCTAGTGTATACAAGGATTATTTGACCCATGCAGGTACATTGAGGTACATACCAAAAAGGGGCAGACTCCATAAAGGACTCAACGTTGGTGGCTCTAGATTTTTTATCCGCCCCTCTCTAATCTTAGTCGGCCCGGCCTAGCATGAGATGAACATTTTGCCGCTACCAGCCTTGGATGGAAGTCGGTACCTACACAGACAGGTACGCGCCGCGTATGCAAATATGCACCACATCTCACCTATAATAACAAGCTAACCCCGCCCACATCTTGGCTAACACCAAAGACTCTCATTTCAACCTTTTGCATGCAAACTCAAGTTCTATTGAACCGTCTGTAGAAAATGGCAGACATTGAGAAATACTGGCCTGGAGGTATTCCTTTAACTGTTCGATGTCACGATAATCCATTCGATGACTTCGATCTAGAGGACTTGAAGGGCTGGCAACTGTTTCTCGAGGTTTGAAATTCTACTTCCTCCAAGGCCTGGAGCGAAACGGATCATAGACCTAATTCATGTTTGTAGGAAAACGTCACACCCTGTGACGGCGGTTGCCAGGACCAGATCCCCGCAGTGACCAGACGGCGTCAACTCGTTGAGGAATGGGCCACTATGAGCCAGGACACCCGTGACTCCTACCAAGAAAGGGCACCATTACGTGATCGCGTCGACTGGTTTCCAGCAGAGCTGGCTGCCAACGAGCAGAATTACCAACCGTCTGGAGAATGTAGTCTCATAATCCCGGAGCCGATCAGTCCCAAGAACTGGGCCCTTTGGACCAAGACACGAATTCTGTTATACAACCACGACGGCGAGGAGCATGGTACTCTATGGGGTGCGGATGACACTACTACCCGCATATGCCGGCCTAATCCTGCTGGTCCCAACCCTGTGACTGTAGAAGGGTACTATGCCTGGTACTATCTCGAGCCGGCTTTATTCGAGTTGATGTACATGACCTCGACGGGCACGGTGGTGTTCTCCGTGGATAACGGCGTCTTCTTCGCTGACCAAGAGACGCTCGACACGGGACGCTTGCTGATGTGCGCTTTCCACAGCAATGGAAGTGTTGCAAAAAGCGGTCGCATCTGGCCCGTGTTCACGAAGGACATCTACAACTTTAAGGAAGCACTAGGCAAACCTGCAGATAGCCTTATTGAGGGTGACATGTGGGTTTACGATGAGGAGGCTCCATCGTAAGTTCTTTCGATTGATTCTGCTTCCCCTTCATACACGAGGCAGACAACTGACTGCGACCCCAGGGGCGATATGGAGAAACCGATTCTAGAAATTATGAGCACTCTTGCGACGGAGAGCGAAGCCTTCGACTATCGCGGGCGCGGAATCGACGCATGGAGAGAGGATATTGAGTCGTACGCCCCTGGGTACCTAGAGATGGAAGCGGCTGCCGGTGGGATAGTGGTGGATTATGATCATGACAATTTCAGTTAAGATTGAATGTTTATGGTGGCGGCCATCAACATGTATCTTTCTTTGCATCATATCGATATGACATTAGTTGTGAGGGATATATAGTACTGCCACGACAAACTCCCCCGTTATGCTTGCTCCTTTTGTAATTTTAAAAACGTAATTCTACCCGTTCCCCTTTTTCGAAAGGGATTATCTGTGCTCACGCTACGATTAAGACTCGGCATCCTAGTTACATTCAATACAGCATCTAATGTGAAAGCAATGTATAATTTGCTATTTTATATTAATCTAAAACTTTATCCACAACATCGTGAGAATACTAATAATGACAAAGAAAACGGCAAAGGTTGCGTTTATCCAGTATAGTATGAAAAAGCCTGAGGTCATCAGAAAAATAAAACGCGCAGATCAGGTCAAGGCCTCTCTCGCCGATGTGCTAGAGTGAAGATAGCAGACCCAGGATTAGCGACAGGAAATCTCGTATTTCCGACCATGTATCACTGCTGGCATTCTACGGCCAAGCTGGGCCTCTAAGCTAGACCACTTCTCAAAACTGACAGCTACTATAGATACGGAAGAGTGGGTGGCAGAGTGGATCCAGCCATTAAAGACAGACGAGGTAATACCATACTTCTGGAGCCACATCATAACTAATATGAGTAGTATAAGGGTTGCTAGTCACAAGCCAGCTTCTCTATTTTTGCACTGTCGCCAAGCCTAGTTCCTCACTGAGCTCATACCATTCTCCGTGGTGTACCATATCCTTAATCACTTTCTCTTCCACTTTGAGGGGGTCTCTATGTCTCTTGTGGCACTTTTACATTTGTATTTGCGGCCGTAGTTATGCAATTCCGCCATGATCAGCTTCTCGGCCAGTTGGAAGTGCAAGAAGGGATGACTTTCAACGTCTTCCATACATTCGATTGGGAGCTTGCACTTGCCATTCCATTGCTTTATTCGAGCGTGGGGTATGCCGGATGTCATGCCAATCTTGACATGACCGGAACATAGTAAGACGTATATATATAAAATAGCCGTAATCTAGCGATTTCGTTTCTACCTTTGGAGGGGTAGGTCTAAGACTCCGTCGTCTAGCCTTGCGTTTGTCACTATACTTTAGGAGCTTCGAGGTGTAATTCTAGGTCTAGGTTTACCTGGCAGAAGTGGAGTTATATCGCTTAATTAGGCAGGCAGTGGCAGTGGCGGTGGTATATACACTACCGCTAAACTATATTAGTATACTTTCTAGGTTAAGCGAGGCACGAAACCCAAATAGGATTATTACGACACACTAGACCTAATCTGGATTATTACGACTAGTCTCTCCAAAATGGGATTTCTACAATACCCCTTATGAAAGTCTATTACTAGCACCAGTGCCAGCGCCAGTGCCAGCCCTAACCTTAGTTCTCATCCCTACCCCTAGCATTCGCGGTAAGTTGACCATAATGACCGGCCCCGGCCCCCTGCGAGACCTGGGGTTGGGGGCTTGGCGCGCGCGCGCACGGGCCAGTCGACCGTAGTGACCGGACCGTAATGACCGCCGGCCGCCCCCTGAGTGAGAGAGAGAGAGCCACCCCCCCGCCCCCCCTAGAGACCCAGAGACCCAGAGACCCAGAGACCCAGGAGCCCCCCTAGGAGGACCTAGACCCCCCAGACCCCCCAAGACCCCCCAGGCCCCTAGAGCCCGCCCGACCCTACCCTACCCAACCGACCCGACCCGACCCCCCCTAGACGCAGGGGGCGAGGATGAGCGAGGCCTTCGTGCACCTCCTGGAGTGGCGGGTGCTCCTGTGCACGCTCTGCGGCCACTGCGTGCAGCCGCGCCCAGAGGCCTGGGTCGCACACCTCCGGCAGCACCCGCACAGCCTGCGCGGCGCGCAGCTCAAGAGCCTTGGGGAGCTCTTCGGCAGCTACAGCCTCGCTGCACCTGACAGCGTGGGCGTCCCGGGGGAGGACGGGGCCGGGCCTGGGGCTGCCATCGAGGGCCTCCGGGTCGTCGACGGCTGGCGGTGCCTGAGCTGTGCAGCAGGGCTCACGAGAAACCTCAAGACGATGAAGCTGCATGTGTCTAGGGCGCACCAGCAGCAGCCTAGGCTGCACCGCAGGGAGAGCCCCCTATGGCGCGCCTGCAGGCTCCAGACGTTCTTCGCCGAGAACCGCCTGATCCGGTACTTTGTTGTCGCAGCTGCGGGGGAGAGGGAGCGCGCGGCGGAGGGCAGCAGGGCAGAGCAGCGCCTCGCTAACAACGAGGAGGCCTTCTTCCAGCAGCAGGGCGAGGACGCTGCTCGCGCAGAGGGGGACAGCAGGGCGGCAGCCAACGTCGTCGAGGGCTTCGGCAGCCACCGGTCGGCTGTCGTGCCGTGGCTGCAGCGGACCGGCATCAAGGACTGCCTCGAGGGCCTAGACAAGGAGCAGATCCACGCCTCCTTCTCCCTGCCCCGGGATGCCGACGACGAGCCGGAGCTGTTCCTGATCCTAGAGGTCATGGACGAGATCCTCTCCGAGGCCCACAGCTGGTGCTTCGACGGGCCAGGGTGCATGCTCACCTGGCCGCGACAGCTCGCCCTGAGCCGCTTCCACACCGCGACTGTAGGGAAGGCGCGAGGATTCGAGCCGAAGAAGGAGCCCGAGACGGTGAAGACCAACCGGCGCTATTGGAAGCAGTTCCTCACCTATTACTACCGGGTCGTGCACAGCAGCGGCCACCACTTCACCACGCCCAACCAGAGCCAGCGGACGCCTGCGGATTCTGTGCAGCTGACCGCCGAGCAGGTCAGCTCGTGGGCCGGGGTTATGAGAGGCGTGGGGGAGCAAGAGCGGCAGACGCTGCGGGACAGCCTGTCGGTCTTCTGTATGGCCGTCATCTGCCACGAGTTCGGCGGCAGTCGGTATAGCTCGCCCCTGTTAGGCTTCTGCGCCATGCAGAGCGTGAGGCCGTTCACCAAGACCTGGAAGGAGCCGGGCAACTACAACTCCTTCCTCTCCGGGCTGATCTGGGTGGCGCAGCTGCTCATCTTCCACGCCAGCGCCTCCCTAGAGAAGGCCGGCTGCGGGAGCACGCTGGACCGCATCAAGGAGTACTGCGAGGAGTTCCTCCGGCCTGAGACCGAGACCCCCATGGGCGAGATCCTCGGCTGGCGCCTGCTGCTCTTCGCCGTCTCGAAGGAGGCCGTCGGGTCGCACCAGGCCGAGTGGGACCCGGACGAGGAGATCCTGACGTACGGAGACGTCGACCTGCCCATGGACCAAGTGCCTCGACTGCTGCTCTCCGAATTCACCCAGGCGCGCCAGCTGCTCTACGACGAGCTGATGCTCGGAGCCCAGAACCTCCCCCGGATCCAGGCCTGGGCGCTAAGGGACAACCTGGACGCAGACGCCTTCGGCTGGTCCTGGGGTCAGCACCGCGAGAATGCGGAGCTGCTCAAGGGGTCGGCGACGGCCCTGCTAGGCGCGATCCAGGCGTCTAGGCCGCTGCGGGACTCCTTCCTGGATACCGCGGATGACGGGACGAGGATCTGGCGCCCGAAGGCCATCGACCAGTACGAGGCTGCAGTCGAGGAGTTCCTGAAGCGGCTGCTGGTCCTGGTCCACATGGCTTCTGGCCAGCCTCTGCGCGAGAGCGAGCTGTTCTCCGTCACCTGGCGCAACACGCAGCGGCGGCGGAACGCCTATATTAAGCATGGGCTTGTGATGCTCCATACAACCTACCACAAGGGTCAGCAGCAGACGGGCAAGTTCAAGGACAACATCCGGTTCTTACCTGCAGCCATCGGCAGCCTCCTGCTGGACTACCTCGCCTGGGTGATCCCGCTCCGCCAGACCTTCCTCCGCCAGTCCGCCCCGCACGCCGTGATCTCCCCGTACCTCTGGTGGAGGGATGGCAAGGCGTGGGCCGACAACCGGCTGACGCAGTGCATGAAGCAGGCGTGCGCCCGAGCCAGCACCCCTAGGATCGGCATCGCTATCTGGCGACAGATGACCGTCACCATAGTGAAGACCAAGTTTGCAGCCGACATTACCTGCTTCGACGTGGACCAGCCAGCTAGCGAAGAGGCCGAGGAGATCGATGCTGACATCCGTGCGATGACGAGCCAGCGGAACCACAGTACGTGGACTGTGAACCGGGCATATGCCAACCAGCAGAACAGCAGCTTCGGCAATGTGTGGGACGGCCTCATCCGCCGCAACCTACGCGCGTCGACTCTATGGAAGGACTTCTGGGGTCTGGATGCTCTCCTAGAGTCTCCCGGCAAGCGAAAGCGAGACGATCTAGACCCTAGTGGTCCACAGCTGCTGAAGAAGATTGCGCGGGGCGTCTATCAGCCACGCAGGAAGTGGTCGTCTGCTGCTCTGCTAAAGGGGGCGCGCCGACTATATAACGACGAGGCCCTACAGTGGAAGTCGGCCATGCAGGAACGCGCCATGGTGACCGTGATGTCCGGGTCAGAGCAGGTGGTCGTCGTCCTAGGCACGGGCGAGGGGAAGAGCATGCTGTTCATGCTGCCGTGCGTGCTTCCCGACGCAGGCATCACGATCCTCATCCTGCCCCTCGTCTCGCTCCGCGGAGACCTGCTCCGCCGAGTGCGCGAGGTGGCAATCGATCACTGGATCTGGACACCGTACGAAGAAGGGCGGGCTGCCCCCTTGGTGTTTGTGAGCGCCGAGGCTGCTAGGACGAAGGCCTTCCGAGCCTACGCCTACAGGCTAGCCGCCACAGGCGCTCTAGGGCGGATCGTCCTCGACGAGGCTCACTTTACAGTGACGGCGTCCGAATACCGCGCTGCGATGGTCGACCTGGCCCTGATCCGCGGGGTCCGCACGCAGTTTGTCTACCTGACTGCTACCCTGCCCCCTGCCCTACAGGCTCCGTTCGAGCTGCAGAACAACCTAGTCAACCCTAAGGTCATCCGCGCGTCGACGAACCGGCGAAACCTCTTCTACATGGTGGAGCGGGCTGCCGGGCCAGGGCAGCTGCTTAAGGAAGGCGCGCAGAGGGCTAGGGACGCGTGGGAGGACGGCCAGCTCCTACATCGGGCTAGGGACAAGATCATCATATACGCTCGGACAAAGGAGGATGCGGCTACGCTAGCCGGGCTACTCTGCTGCCCTCTGTACACAGCGGACGCAGGCACGGCCGAGCAGAAAGGGGAGCTGCTGCGAACGTGGCTCCTCTCCCTCGACCAGCCGTGCATTGTCGCCACGTCTGCCCTCAGCGCCGGCTTCGACTATGCCCACGTTCGCCTAGTTATACATGTCGACGAGCCGTCGTCTCTAGTAGACTTCGCCCAGGAGTCCGGCCGGGCTGGGCGGGACGGGGAGGAGGCGTACTCGCTCGTCCTCCTGTCGCGCACCTGGACACCGCAGGCTGCCGAGGACGCCGTGGTGGGGACGAGGGCACTGCATCGCTACCTACTCGGCCAGGACTGCCGCCGGGCCTGCCTGAGCGAACACCTCGACTCGGAGCCGCACTGGCGGCGACAATGCCAGGCTGGCGAGGACGCTACGTGTGACGTCTGCAGCGCCAGTCCAGCTCGGGCCCCGTCGCAGCCTGCTGCTCGCCCTACCGTCCCAGCTCTCGAGCCTACTGGCGGCGCAGCTATCCGGGAGAAGCGCCGCCTAGCCGACCTCGAGCTCAGCCGATACCGGGAGGACCTCCTTGTGGTCCAGGGCACATGCCTGCTCTGCAGGGCGCTAGGCGATGCGTGGGACCACGCCTTCCCTACGTGCTGGCGCCGGTCCGAGTTCTTCGAGGCTCGCAATCGCGCTAGGGACGCAGGGCGCAGGGGGTCGTGGATCAGTCCGTACCACGCGTGCTACTGGTGCTACAACCCCCAGGCCATCTGTCAGCGGGCAGACCCGGAGAGCGACTGCCGGAGCTGCCTCTATGCCGACATCATCATGCCGCTCTGCTACGGCATCTTCTGTGGTGGTGGCACAGAGGAGTGGCTGCTAGAGCAGTTCCAGCAGAGGTTCAGGGATGTCGACGAGTTCCTGGGATGGTGCGGCAGAGCAACAAGCTTCGGAGGCGGCAAGGCCATCTGGGGTGTTAGGGTCGCAGCGGCCGCGCTGGTCCAGTTCGAGCTGTACTAGCCGCCTGCCCCTATGTAAACCTCCTAGGGTTGATATGTGGGGTGTGCATATGTCTCCAATTACGTTTACATACCTAGGCTCCTCTCTCTTTCTTTACTTTCTTTTTTATCATTTTTATAATAATAATAAAAATGATGATAATAATACTCAGTCATAAGTTAATCATCGTTAATCATAGTAATAAGAATAATAAGAATAATCAATCACTATTAGTTATACATTAGCTGCCTATCATATATCCATATATCCATATATATATATAGAACCCCTCTAGCATTTCCCGTCCACCTNGGGGGGGGGGGGGCTACGGACTTCCGCGATTATCTCGGGCGTCTCTAGGGAATCCAGGATTCGGGCTGCGGGCTGCGCAGCGGGAACGGCAGCGCCAGGCCGCACGAAACGAGCCGCCGACCTCGAAATCCTAGCTGCTGTAGGAGGAGCTGCAGATTGCGGCCATTATCTCGGGCGTCTCTGGGAAATCCGGAACTCGGACCGCGCAGCGGGAACGGCGGCAGCAGGCCGCACGAAACGGGCCGCTGATCTCGAGATCCTAGCTACCGTGGGAGGAGCACTAGGGTTTCGCCGTTATCTCGGGCGTCTCTTGGAAATCCGGAGATCGGACCGCACGGCGGGAACAGCAGCAGCAGGCCGCACGAAACGAGCCGCCGATCTCGAGATCCTAGCTACCGTGGGCCGAGCGCTAGGCTTTGGTCTCCTTGCTTTGTTAGGTAGCCTAGGCTGCTCGTTAATGCACTCGGCCTATTTGGCCCTACGTACCTAACAGTAGTTTTCACAGTCTGGGCGTCCAGTCGGTTTCTAGTTGTATGGATACGGTAGCCATAAAAACCCAT
>LNAS01000252.1:0-21615 GCA_001630605.1 Pseudogymnoascus pannorum | reverse complement strand
TCCTCGGACTTCGGAATACGGAATACCCTCTTGTCAAAGGATAATTATATACATATATATATTTATATATTATCTTTTATTTTATTTAAAGACGACCGACACACGCGCTGATTTTTTTAACAATAGAGTTGTGTCATAGTCTCTTTGTCACCTGTCAGAAGGAAACAACGTTTAGCTTTTGGGTTTGACTTGACAGCTGCTTGCTTGTTTTTCTCATACTCACACTACACTACAATCGAAATCCCGGGTCTACGGTTCACGGTACTACTATACTATATACTACACAGCTTCTCTTGGTGAGTACTGTCTTTTTTTTTTCTTATGCGGATGGATGGAGGGTTTGTCACACACATACACACACGCAAGCACAGGCACAGGCACGCAGGGACACACTTTCTCACTTGTTGTGGTGGTTGTTGTTGTTATTGTGTTTATTGTTGTCACACCCTCTTCTGAGGTGTCTCACTGCTTCACACCATCTCTGTTATGGACCCTTACTCGTGTTCACACCCTCATTCTTGTTCTCACTCACTATATCACCTGTGATCATTTATTCTTACCCACACTCTCTCACACACCTCTTCTACACACTTCTTACCCCTCACCCCTCACTGTCACCCCTCGCACCTCCAAAAGTTAAAAAATTGCCACCTGCATCCTTAAACTAACATGCCCCAGAAACTAAGCCCGCTGCACCTCCCAAACCGCGCCATTTTAAAACACATGGCCGACATCCCTCCATCCAGGTCCCGGAGCACCGAGAGCCTGTTCTCCCCTGGTCAATCTACGCCAACTAGTTCTGTTGGTGATAATAGCAGCGATGGTATGTTTCATTCTTCTCTCATCGCTCATTCAATCACCATACCCTCTCCTCTCCCAATCTCAATCCCCAAATCTCCTTCCTCCCTCTTATAAACCACCACTAACACCCCCCTCAGTTCACTCTCATCAAACTGCCGCCACCACCCCCTCCACCACACCCCCCAACACGCNTTTCGGCCCCGCCTCCCTCGCCATCGCCATCGCCCTCGCCGACCACCTAACTTCCTCCCCCTCCTCCCCCAGCCCCCCCGTCCTCTTCCTCGAAAAACAACCCTCCTTCGCCTGGCACGCCGGCATGCAGCTTGCGGGGACACACATGCAAATCTCATTCCTCAAAGACCTCGCCACCCCCCGCGACCCAACCTCCCCCTTCTCCTTCCTCAACTACCTCTTCACCAAAGGCCGTCTCCAGAAATTCATCAACCTCGGCACCTTCCTCCCCGCTAGAAGGGAATACGAAGATTACATGCGCTGGTGCGCATCCCACTTCCACCGCGCCGTCCGCTACGGCACGGAAATCACCCGCGTCGACGCCGTCCACAACGAATCCACAGGCAAAGTCGACCGCTTCACCGTCCACTGGATCGACACCGCCACCAATACCCCCGGCTCAGCAACAGCCCGCAACGTCATCGTCGCCACCGGCGGCTCCCCCTCCATCCCCCCCCTCTTCGCGCCCTTCACCACCGGCCCCTCCGCGCGCTTCATCCACTCCTCGCAATACGCGACTTCCATCCCCGCCCTAACCCCCACCCTCCTCTCCCCCTCCTCCCCCCAGCACCTCGTCGTAGTCGGCGGCGGCCAATCCGCAGCAGAGATCTACGTCGATCTCAGCGTGCGCTTCCCCTCCTCCAAGATCACGCTGCTGGTTAAGGACACCTCCCTCCGTCCATCGGACGATAGTCCCTTCGTCAACGAGATCTTCGACCCGGATCGCGTGACGCCTACGTACGAGATGGAGGAATCGCTCCGCCGGGAGCAAAGAGCGAAGGACAAGGGTACCAACTACGGCGTTGTCCGCTTGGAGCTCCTGGAGCGCATTTACGCGGAGTTGTATGCCCAGGAGGTGGATGAGCCGGAGCAGGAGAGGTGGAGGTGTAGGGTTAGGGATTGTAGGGTTGTGGCTGCTGTGGAGAGGATTGGAGGGGAGGGAGAGGGCGTGAGACTTGAGGTTGCGACGGCGGGGAGGGAGAATGGGGAGAGAGAGGTTTTGGAGGCGGGGTTGGTGGTTTTCGCGACGGGGTATGTGAGGGATGCGCATGTGAGGATTTTGGAGGGGACGAGGGGGCTGTTGGAGGCTGAGAGGGGTGTTGGGGTTGAGGCTCCTGCTGTTGAGGCGGTTAAGGAGGTTGCTGCGGAGGTTGTGGCGCCTGTTGCTGAGAGTGCTGGCGCTCAGACGGTTGTTGAGGCTGTCGTTACCCCCGCACCTGCTGCTGAGGAGGTAGCTGTCCCTGTTACGACAGAGACGGCACCAGAGACCACCAAGGCCGCCGCAGTAGCAACGGAGACTGTCAACACCACCTCGGAAACCGCACCAGAACCAATGACCGCTGCCGCTGCGCCAGCAGATGAGGTCAAGGTGGATGAGGTCAAGGCAGAAGAGGTCAAGCCCACCCTCCCAGAACCTGTCTTCCCCGTCGGCCGCGACTACAAAGTCCAATACGCGCCTGGGGCTGTGGAGGAGGGAGCAGGGATTTGGCTGCAGGGGTGTAATGAGAAGACTCATGGAGTATGTATTTCTTTTCATTCCTTCCTGCCCTTTTTTTCCTTGGGGATAAATGGCTAATGCGTACAACAGTTGAGCGATACACTCCTCTCCATCCTCGCCCACCGCGGCGGGGAGGTTGTGGCCAGCATCTTCGGTGCTGGGTCGGGAAAATAAACGATGTGATGTCTTTTTTTTTTTTTTTTCCTTGGGACTCTGTTCACTACTTCCTTCGCTATGTCAGGTTGGGTTTGATCGGGTCAGAGATGAGATGGGATGAGATGATGGGAATAATTGGATAAGGGATAGGATAGGATGGGATGGATAAAAAATGAGGGGGTTATATATACTGTTATGTAAATGGTGGAAATATCAAACGTTTGAAGAGGGATGAGAGGGAGAGGGGGAAGGGAGGAGGTTGTTCATATAGGCGTATATATAGGTCATCATAGTCTGTTCAGTTCAGTGCAGTTCAGTTTTTTCAAGTCGAATAAGTCAGTTCTTAGTGTTTTGTTTTGGTATGGAAATACCAATTCTTCGTTTCTCCCTTTCTTCTTCTTCCTCTCCTTTCCTTTCTCTTGTAAATGGTTTTGGTACGTCCACGTCCTGCACCACAGTTCTACTCTACTATGCCCTCTTCTCAACCACCTCCCCTTTCCGGATCTAACATCAATGNTTCCCCCCCCCCCCCAAAAAACCCCGTGCGAAAAATCCGCAAACACGACATAACCCGCCCTACAAGCACATCTCTCCAGCCACCTTGTCTTTCCCCCCGTCTATTCCGTTCGATCCGTTCTTTCGTTTCATTCATTCGGTCGCTTTGTCTGCGCTCTCACAGGGCGGGCTGCGACGAGAACGAGAACGAGAACAAGTATATCCCTTGCCGCGGACGAAGCGCGGGCTTAACCATGCGGGCTTGGCTTGTGTACAGTCCATCACCATATGGCGCGTTTTCTCCCGTAAAGCTTCGAAAGATGGCGTTTCATTCGCGCTGTATGGGTGCATGTACCCGCTTCCTGATCTTCGGAGTCGGAGCGTGCATGTCTGTCTGTGTATCCCGTCTATCCGCAGGGTAGTATATTGGAGTCCTCGCATTCATTCCAGTTCAGTTCGTCTCATCCCGTCCTCGAAGCCGCAGTGACAAGCGCGCCCAGCACCCCCTCCGCGCCCTCCCTCTCTCCCTCGGAGGGGGAGGAGATCTTCACCCGTCCCTCTTTGGCCATCACGAAGGCGCCGCATGCGATTTTCGTCACCGCCACACCCGGGGCGGAGAGGTCGAGCGCGAGGTGCGTGGTTGTGTATTTCTGCAGGGACGCCCAGAAGGGGTGTTCATTCTCCCGCGTCGCTGTTGCCGTCGTGGAGGTTGTGGTCTTGCCGCGCTCGAGAAACCCCTTAACATCCTCCCGCTGTATCGTGATATCAACCCCCTTCAACCCCCCCCCCTCCACCCCGGGGAAAGAGAGCGAAATAACCACATCCCTCACCGCACCCGCTACATCCCCTCCTCCCCGCACAAGAGCGTCCATGTACCCACCCAACGCGCTTTTGAGGAATGGTGAGGAGAGATGCAGAGGCGAGGCGTGGGTATCAAATCTCGTCGCTAGAAAATCCAGAAGCGTCGCGCGTAGTGGCGGCGGCAGACGCGTGAGCAGGAGAGGGAGGTGCGTGAATTCCCCCTCCCCTGCAGCAATTGTGCCGGCGCGTGTTATATCCCGCAGCAAAACAGCCGTATATCCCGCCTTCTCATACGCAATCTCAATAAGCACACCCCACCCCTCCTCCCACCCCTCCTCCGCCCGCTCCAGCGCCGTATCATCCGCGCCATACACCGCTGCCCACGCGTCTGGGGAGCGGAGGGGGCGCATGGAGGCGGAGCGCAGGGCGCCGGCGCGGGAGAGTGAGGTATCAGAGGTGTCGAGGCCGATGCGGACGCCGCGGAGGGTGGAGCCGCTGAGGATCTCGTGGAGGGCGGAGGAGTGGGCGGGGAGGGAGGAGGGGGNGGTGGGGGGGGGGGGGGGTTGGGCATTTTTGTTTGTATGAGGTGTGAGGTTGGATGCTGGAGGTGAGGTTGTGCGAGTTGGAGGAGTCGGTGGGATTGAATTGAATTGAATTGAGAAGGTGGTGAAGATGGAGGAGGGGTGTTGTTGTGAACCCTCAGCCGCGTCGGCAAGGCTGAACGAAGTACAAGCTGGCGTGGTGCGACATCACCCTGCCAACGCAGTGAGACAACGCAGGCAGGCGGCCAAAGATAACGGCTGTGTGACTCCGGTGGTCGCGAACGGGTCATAAGGTCAAGGCACCAGATTAAAGTGGCGCTTAACGTCTCGACTGTATATCTATCCCACATCTTCATGTCTGCCATCTACTACATATTCCATACAAAGTAAAACAACTACCCTTACATCACAGTGCAACGCTGTTGCCACCATACGCAACAATGAAACCCTCACACCTCCTCCCCTTTCTCCTCCCTGTTCTACCCGCCGTCCACGCATGGGGATCCCTAGGTCACATGACAATTGCCTACCTCGCCGAGCACCTCGTCTCTCCACAGACTGAGCTGTACATGCAGAGGATCCTCGGTAACCCAGCAGCGCCAGGGTATCTAGGGTCAATCGCCACCTGGGCGGACTCATATCGGTACACCAAGGATGGACGGTACTCAGCGCATCTGCATTATATCGATGCGGATGATACTCCGCCGTGGAGCTGCGGGTTGGATATAGAGAGGGATTGCGCGGATGATTTCTGTATTGTGTCGGCGATTGGGAATTATGTATGTCCTCCTCATCACCCGACGAGGTCGTAGCTAACAGCCGCAGACATCCCGACTCATGGATCCAACTCTCGATCCCTACCAGCGCGCAATAGCTGCCAAGGTAACCCCACCTCCTTCCATCCCCCCTTTAACCTGAACGCCACGAACTAACACCTCCCCCAGTTCGTCGTCCACTTCATAGGCGACGTCCACCAACCCCTCCACACCGAGGGCTACTCCCGCGGCGGCAATGGCATAAAAGTCCTCTTCTCCGGCCGCCACTCGAACCTCCACTCCGTCTGGGACTCCGCCATCGCCGAGCACCTAATCGGCGGGTACACTCCCGCCCTCGCGCAGAAATGGGCCGGCGACCTCCTCGGCGACGTCGAGGGCGGGGTGTACTCCCCGCTTGTGGGGGAGTGGAGGGACGGCGTCAGTTTGGCGGATGTGGAGGGCTCGGTGATGAAGTGGGCGGGGGAGAGTAATAAGTTGGTTTGTGAGGTTGTAGTGCCCGAGGGGGGGTGGGAGGAGTTGCAGGGGATGGAGTTGAGTGGGGAGTATTATGAGAGGGCGATTTGGAAGGTGGAGATGCAGGTTGCGAGGGCAGGGGTGAGGTTGGCGGAGTGGTTGGATTTGGTTGCTGGGGGAGATGGGAGGGGGGAGTTGTGAGAAGGGGGGAGGGTGATAGTTAATCAAGTTTTTATTTTGTTGGATATTTTTAAATTGTGAATATATGTCGTAACACAAATATTTGGGAATGAGCGGTTCGCTGCTAGGAAGATCGCGCTTTCTGTTTTTTTTGGGTGGATAGTACGGGGAAGGGTCGTTCCTGCCTATATTAATCTTTCTAAGTTGCTCCTGCCAAATCGAAAGTCGTATTGTCAGTCGATTTTCTATGGGTGTGCTCTGGTGTTGCGTTCGGGATTATGAGGAAGTCGCTACGGTACATCAAATTAGATAAGCTGCCCAGTACTAACAAACTCCCCTTTGTAGCTCAGTTGGATTAGAGCATCGGACTGTAACTGTAAAACAATCATCCGGGGGCCCCCGGTTCGATTCCGGGCGAAGGGACTATAACTCTTCAGACGAGCACACTCGTCTACGGATCTTCTTTTTTGTATTTTTTATTGTAAAAAATAAAATATGTCTTTTATATTATATTTTTACTATTGACACCGAAGATGAGAGGATATTGATATTTGGTGGTCGAGGGAGGGGTGGTATTACTTAAATAAGCGAGAATATTCAACGAGAAGAGGCATTTCACGAAAACATCGTATCAAAAATCGAGGTTTTTTTTCCATCAGAAGGCATTTACTTACAGATCTACTTGTTTACGAAGTCTCCTTCCTGACCTTTTAACACTCGAACTCCCTTAAATTGAGTTGCTGCACACGAAGTCTGTGTCTTGGCATGAGATGCAGCTCACACTGTGGGAACAAATCCCTGTCTCATCCGTCCTACCACAGCCTTGTGAGTGCTTTCACTACTGCGCCTCGTTCTAAAACATCACGATGAGTTGCCGACCTTTCCATCATATTTTCTCTTTCTTTCTCTTTCACTGTCTTGTCCTTCTCTCTATAACCTTGGGGGACTCGATAGACGGGGCCCGTTAGTCTTCTGCGCCTGTTTCCCTGCTCTCTATTCTCGGACAGAAGCTTCCTCGCATCTAGACGCCGTTGGTTCCCAATACACAGCTCTAGTCTGCTATACATCTTATTCTCTTCAACATGTTCTCTCATCGTTATCTATGGTTCTACTTGTGCATCTTCACCACCTACGCCTCTGCCCTCGCGCCGTCGGAAGATACACCCCTTGACCAGATTGTGTCTTGCGTATACCCCATGAGTGGACAATACGCACTCTTACCCCGGATCCTTTTCTACGTCTCTCTCATTTTTGCGTCTACAGTGAGACGCTCCGGATGGTTTTCTAACGTCGTCCTTGGCCTAGCTATGTCATATAGCACCACTGCGTTCGTCCACATCATTGTCATATACGCAACACACGGGTGGACCCCACCGATCCTCGACCTCGACGCGCTAGGTACCTTTATGATAGGTACAGCAAGCGTCAGCATGTATCCAGCGCTAGCTATCTTGCGACAGTCAAAGTACAATAGCGTGGCAGTGCAGCGACTTGTGGGAAGCTGGTGGTACATAATGTTCTTCCTAAGCAGCATGGCTAGACTTCTCCTCAGTCAATTTATGCATCCCAGAAAAAATAGCAACTCGGAAGTGGCGTGCTATTTGCCGGACAACACTCTGCTCACTAGCCTTGCACAGCTAAATGGTGCCCGCGACCTTGAATGCATATACGACTGCTTTCTTACCCGGAAGTCTGTGCTAAAGACTCAAGATGAGGTGACGGTTATGTGGGGTGCTCCTATGAAGGACGAAATGGGAAATTGGGGAATAGTAGTCGGAGGTATCTGCTCGGGCCTTATGTTGATTCTCGGGTCCAATATACACACATATCCGAGGGTGATAAAGTGGCTGGATACAATGCTACTCAAACCTGTGTACGCGGTGCACAACGAGGAGAAAGTAAAACGTGCGATCTTGACGCCAGTAGTTTGCATCTGTTTAATCTCCATGGCACCATGGGTGATTATGATTGAGTACTCACTCCGGAACATCCTTGTCGAAGAGATGTCTTTCGCCATTGGGCAGTGGGCACCTTGGGTGGCTGCATTGCTTGCTATTATAGGGGGGGCTATATACCATCAACTCGAGGAGACTGAGAGCGGCGAAGAACTTCTGAAGCCGGCTGATGATTCTCTGGATGGTTATGTGATGGCTGGCGCGCTAATGGACGATTTTCCTGCATCAGGTAGGAAGGAGGATACAACTAAGTCGGATCAGTCCTCCCGTTTACTTGATGAGATAGATCTTGGTACCTATCGGATCACACCCGAGCCAGGATGATGAAAAACGTGCCCTTGTTGCTATATAATAACATGCTGTTACTTTGATTTACATCAGAGACTTCTGCTCTTTACCAATCCTAACCGCTAACTCAACCCCTTTAATTACATCATCTGGCGAGCTGAGAAATGGTGAATGTGAGGAGTGAATTGTATATGTAGTGATACTGCCCATTTGACCAGCCATGCCTTGTTGCATGGCCAAAGGAATCGCATTATCGTTAGTGCAAAAAACGTACATGCATGGCATGGCATGCCATGGTTCGTATGTGGACTTGGACTTGAACACAGCGACTGGCATATGCGTCATGGATGCAATCCACTTTTTCTGCTCGGCGACGGATAAGTCGTTATAGAACACGTCGGCTTCGTCGGTGGTGCGGCAATAGTCTCCCTAAAAACAAAATAAAATGCAATTAGTGACTTTTCATTTCATCAGCCATGCGCCACAAACCTCGACTTTCTGCCACGACAACCATTGACCATGAAGGCCGTCCATCAATGATGCGCCTTTGGGAAGTACGAATGCACTCAAGTATGCTAACATTATGACGCCGCCTTTTTTGCCTGTCCTGCGAAGTGCGGGTACATCAAGACCTTCCACTGCACACGAGGCAACGACGCCGCCATACGAGTGCGCAATAACAACTACGTCTTTCTCTTCGTCAACCAATTGCTGGAGAACCCTATGCAAATTATCGACGTCATCTGAAAGCTCTGTCGTTGGTGGCTCAGCTCCTGTCGACAGATGATCTACTAGAACAGTCGGGTATTCTAGAAGTCGGAGCTTCTGTTGCACTGCATCGAAAACAGAAGACCTCTGCCAAGCACCAGGTACAAGAACGACGGTTGGCCTTCTTTCTGCTTGTGCTGCCATATTGATTTCAGGGATGCTTTTGAAGAGCAATAGACAATACTGAATGACAAGGACGCATTGTTCCTAGGATGGTGATGGGAACTTCAAAGTCTTTATAGATGATCAAGTAGAATAGCGTTTGATACAAAATTCTCGTTTATCATTATACGTTACCGATGGTATAGCTTAAACGTTATCCCGAGTCTAAGTGCCGGTTTACGCCTCGTACTAAACAAATAGCTTAACTCCCTTAACTCCCTTAAACCCAAGCCCGTTGAACAGTATATAGATGAACAAGTAGAATGACATTCGGTACTGAATCATTTAGTTATGCCACCCGATGGTGTACCTTAAACGTTATCCCGTGTCCAAGTGCCGGTCTAAGCCTTGTACTAAAATGGATAGCTTAGATTCGTTAACTCCCTTAAACCCAAGCCCACTAAACAGTCTACAAGTCTAGACTCGGAGTATACCGCAACACTAAAAATGTGAATCCACGCCCGTGTGCGCGTATAGCCATTTATTAATCCAACATCGTGAACGTAAATCGCAAGAATCCAAATCCTACGATAGCCATCTAATACATACAGATGGGATTTTTTTTTGAGACGACATCTACTCCTATGTCTTGTACCAAAAGTAAAAACCACCAATATAAATCACACCTGCCATCTCAAGCCTGTCATAATAAATAATATTGATTCGCTGGCCCCGTCTCTCCTTGACCTCAAAATGTCATCTATCATCAAAGTCGGCGCCGCCCAAGCGCGCACCCTAAACACCCTCGCCGAAACTCTAACCGACCTTGAGGAAATCACCGAGAGAGCGGCGGTGCGAAACATCGATGTCCTGCTCTTCCCCGAAGCTTACTTAGGCGGCTATCCACGAGGCTGTGACTTCGGCGCTGTGATCGGCTCACGCTCCGACGCCGGCCGTGAGCAGTTCCTCCAGTACTTCCGGGCAGCGGTTGATTTGGGGGATACCCCTGAGGGCGCTGACGAAGCATGGGTTGATAAATCTTTGCCTGCGCCGAAGAATGGGGGCTTGAGAGGTGATGGGACGAGAGAGGCGCTAGAGAGGATTGCGAAGCAGACGGGCGTTTTCCTTGTTGTGGGACTGATTGAGCGGTGTGGGGGGTCCTTGTACTGTGCTGCTATATACGTGGATCCTGTGCATGGCACTTTAGGGAAGAGGAGGAAGTTAATGCCGGTATGTATTTGATTTTGCCACCTCTTTTCTTTTGGAAATATCACATAAGCAAGAGCTGATGGAGGTGGGGAACAGACGGGTAGTGAAAGACTTGTTTGGGGCCAGGGAGCGGCTTCCACGCTAAGGGCTGTTACCACGGAGATTCGTGGTATCAAGATTGTCATGGCTGCTGCTATTTGCTGGGAGAACTACATGCCGCTACTCAGACAAAGTCTGTACAACCAGAACGTCAATCTATTTTTGGCACCAACGGCTGATGCCCGTGAAACATGGTTGAGCGCTATGCGCATGATTGCTTCCGAAGGTAGATGTGTAGTTGTCTCCGCCAACCAGTGCCAGCGAAAGAGTCACTTGCCCGCATGGGTCAAGGCCGACGTCTCCAAGGGCAACGACTTCGTCTCTCGTGGCGGATCCTGCATTGTTAATTCCAACGGCGCTGTTCTTGTTGAGCCGTTATGGGAGGTTGAGGATGGTGGGTTGGTTAGCGCTGAGGTTGATATGGATGATTGTGAGAGGGGAAGACTTGATATGGATGTTGCGGGAAGCTACTCAAGGTATGTGGTTATTGAAGGTGAATGTGAGCTTCGGCTGATCCAATCTAGAAATGATGCCTTTAATTTCTCAGTAGTTGGTCTTGATACCACCCCACCAGCTTAGGGGATGATTAATAGCACTATTGTTAGTCGCTGATCCGTCTGCAAGTCTGATTTATTATCACAACACTGCTTGTTTAATGGGCTAAAAATCGCAACATTAACTGGCTAAGGTAGGTTGGTCTGATGCATGTTGCAGGGTAACTCTAACCCTAAAATATTACTGTTCTCGCCATTGGCCTGAATAGATGCATGCTATTCCCTGGGTTTCAGCCCGAAATTAAACTCTTTAGAAAGGGGTGAAACCTCCATCTTGCGAAAAGCCGCCCATTCCCTATTAGAATATGCCATAGCAATCCACTCTGATTCTCTGTAGTGGCAGGCCATACATCCCACTTCTGCACATACGGCTCTATGGCTATCAAACCTTCTTGAACCTACTGCTCAGCCTTACTTTTATCAGTCCTACCTGCCTCTATTATCCACCGCTTCAGATCCTCTGTATCCTTTTCCCGCTTAGTCTCAAATGCAGCATGCATCACCCCCAAAATCATATGCGTTCGCATTGAATAGTCCAAATTGCTCACATCGATACCCTCTATCTCTTTCATTGCAACATGCGCTAAGAACTCAATTTCTTCCTCACTCCCTACCTCTAGCTGCCACCCTCTCCACCAGGCCTACATACCTACCCCACCACCCGGCCACCCATACTAGTCTACCTCGATCTTGCAAGCCCTATCCAAATCTAGCTTGAGAGGCGCAATCCACCTTTCAATCGAGTTCCATAGTTTCTGCGAGTAGTGCGCTTCCCACGCCTACATATCGAAGGCTCTTTGCGTAACATGAACGCCGAATTGGTTACATATTTATTTAACATAACAATACCTAGCTAGCTACCATTCCACATACCCATCTATTAATCTATCGTCGCTGCAGTCCTTATTCACATATCTTTTATAAACGTCGGTGTCTCAATCTTAATTACCTGAAAATGTTTCCATCATGGTCGCCAACACCGTCACCAACTCCTCAGCCCCAGCGCCGCAGGTGTATCATCGTCCCAATGACCGGTGCCACTGGAGTGATGTTCGGTGTCAAAGTCCTTTCCGCGCTGCGCAAACTCAACCTCGAGACCCACCTAATCATCAGCCACCGGGCTGAAGCCGCTATCAAGTACGAAACGGACTACCCCCCATCTAATGTGCGCGCGCGCTCGCCGACCATGCCTACAACAACTCTGACCTTTCCACGCCCATCTCCAGCGTTTCCTTCCGCGCCGACGACATGATTGCCATTCCCTGTAGCGTCAAAACGCTCGCGGCCATTAACTGCGGCCTGTGCAGCGACCGGCTACAGAGTTTTAAACATATATAAAGTCTTATATTCAGCTGTTCCTAAAATAGACCAGTGCGCACAGGTTGAACCAGGGCAGATTCCACATATAACATCCTGACTTCGTCCAAGCCACATATACATATCCCATTTCTTAGATATGCCCAACCCCAGCGTTACCTGTAACCTTGCTCTTAACACTGCTAGCTGGAAAAGGCGTAACCATGTACATCTTGGAGGTATAATCATTGAGGGTAGTCATCGCAGCTATGTTTATCAAGCTCGGCCAGCCGCCCGAGCCCGCCACTATGTTGACTTCGCACGCCCAGCCAAGAGTACTCGAACACGCCGAGGCACTGCTCGAATCGGGGACGTTATAGATTGGTCCAGTGTAACTCGCCACTGGCGAATCAAGGCTTTCAAACACGTTTGCCTCCAAGAGAGCAGTGGTACTGTGGTATAAATTGAAGGCGTGCTACCCCATTTTAGAAAATAAATTGTTACCGGCCTGGACTGTGACCGTAACCCCGTCCGCACCGATCTTGGGTGCGCGACCTGAGATGTCATGGTAGTAGTTTCCATCAATGGTAATGAGGTCTCCGGGACCAATAAACATGTTTGGCCCTAGACCAATTTAGAAAGGGTGCGATTGGGCTTGGGAATAACGCATAGTAATGGTTTCCATTGCATGTAGCCGACGTTGTAGTAACACCATCGAATTCGCTATTAAAGACGGTGAATCGGCTTGTACCGTAACCGCCATCTCATCAGTGCCACTCTCCTCGATCGTTGATAAATTGACGGGTATACTTTCTGGGTGACAATTAAATTGACGCCCAACAGTTGGTGGGGTCGGCAAATCACGTGCACGGAATATTTTAGCGCGGGGTAAGTGATCAAAAAGACGACCTTGACTCATGGTTGAATACATGCAGCAACGTCCCAACTCGACTTTCTCTTTCCGAACCTACTGCGAATCCCTTATACTATACTCTACTAAACATGGCTGACGCACCTCCATCAGCACAGCCGCCATCGAAGAATGCTCTAAAGAAGGCTGCGAAAGAGGCCGAAAAGGCCAAGAAGAAGGCTGAACAGGCCCAACAGCGCCAGGAAGAGCTTCAACTCCGACAGAAACAGGAAGCAGCAAATGATTTTGCTGCAAGCAATTATGGCGAACACCCGTCGACTAATTCTGCCGGCGACGCCATTAGCGAATGGATACAACTTGCCGATGTTGGGGAATGGGAAGATAAACTGTGCATATTTCGGGGTGCGCTTGAGAACGCGCGCATCCAATCGACGAAGCTGGCATTTCTTGCAATGGGCCAAGGTTTACATTCCGTTCAACTAGTTGTAGCTGAGGATGGCGAGAACGTCTCAAGGCAAATGGTTAAATTCGCCGGCGACATCCCATCCGAGTCTCTCTGTGTTGTCCATGGAATTGTTAAAAGAACGGCAGAGAAGATTAAGAGCTCAACCATCCAGGACTACGAAATCAGTGTTAGGAAAATCTACGTCGTCTCTAAGGCTTATACACCGCTACCACTTCAGCCAGCGGACTCGGAACGAGCACTGCCTTCAGAAGAAGCCGACAAAGAGGACATTACCAGCCCTCTCGTGTCACTGAACACCAGGTTGAACAACAGGGTACTTGATCTACGTGCTAAAATCAATCATTCCATCTTCATTCTTAAAGATGGCGTAGACTCGTTGTTCCAGGAATTCCTGCGCGGTCGCGGATTTATGCGGATCCACACCCCTAAGATCATCGGCGCCCCTAGTGAAGGCGGCGGCAATGTATTCCGCCTCGATTACTTCCAAGGTTCAGCGTATTTAGCGCAGAGCCCTCAGCTCTATAAGCAGATGGCCATACAAGGACGCTTCCCTAGGGTTATGGAGATCGGCCCTGTGTTTCGAGCCGAGAAGTCGTTTACAGCACGGCATTTGACTGAGTTTACGGGCCTCGATCTAGAGATGGAAATTGAGCATAACTATCACGAGGTTGTCGATATGTTGGAGGCGCTAATGCTCTTTATCTTCAAAGGTCTTGGGGAACGGTACAAGAAGGAGACAGAGCTGATAGGCAAGGTTTATCCGGCGCAGCCATTCAAGCTGCCGGAGAATGTGCCGCGACTTCGCTTTGAGGAGGGGATTGCAATTCTCCGTGAAGCGGGAGAGGAAATTGGGGACTACGATGATCTCACGACCCCCCAAGAAAAGAAACTTGGAAAACTTGTCCTTGAAAAGGTATGCTTCTGCTTTTGAGCCCTTCCCCCTTTTACTACTCTACTTGCCATATTATTTTCAGTCGCTGACATTCTATAGTACGGTTCGGACTTCTATACCCTCGATCAATTCCCCAAGGCTCTTCGTCCCTTTTACACTATGCCCTCATCTACCGACCAGGACAACCAGTACTCGAACTCGTTCGACATGTTCATGCGCGGCCAGGAAATCTGTTCTGGCGCGCAGCGCGTCCACACCTACGAGCTCCTGGTTGAACGCATCCAGGCGTTAGGCATGAATCCCCATCAGGACGGGCTGAAGGATTACGTCAACGGCTTCAAGTATGGATGTGCACCTCACGGCGGCGGCGGATTCGGGCTAGAGCGCATCGTGGCGTTCTATTTAGGTCTACCTAATATTCGTCTTGCTAGTCTATTTCCTCGGGACCCAACTAGAGTCTTGCCTTAATAGAAGCTGTCGCTAGATAGATCTTCTTCTTCTTCTTCATTATTCTCTTCCTCTAATAACTCTTGTTCCCCTCCTCCTCCTCCTCGAATGGGAATAGCCCGGCATTAACCATATGCTCCACATCTTCCTCATCAAAATTGCCGTTAAAATTATCGTCAAAATTGTCGTCGTCATCCTCATCCCCATCCTTATCCCAATCCTTATCCCTATCCCTATCCTCCTCATCGACATCGTTCTTTTGGGGCGAATAATAATAATCAATCTTCCCTGGAATTGTGCGCATCTTAGTCCTGTCGAAATATGTTTTCATGATCTGCATTGTCATAGTCACATCTACTCATGGATCGTGCCATTTCCTAGAATGCGCAAGTCGCTCTGGGAACAGGATGCGATGTAATACCCCAAGCTGAAGTGGAAAGGATGATCCGGAAAGACCTAAATTCCTTCCAATATCGCACCACCACTGAAGTGGACATTCTCCCCTCTTTGACTGAGGCGGCATTAGGTTCCCCCGTCCAGTTTTCTGTAGTCCATGAAGTAGGCAATGGTATTCATTAAGATTTACCGATCAGTCGAGGAAAGTCTGAATACTCCCATGATTCTAGAGACTTATTAGTAGTGAATAAAAGGGATCTAGGCTTGCTAACCTTTGTATAAGAAACAATCATGTGCCCAATTTCATACCATGTTATTGCTTCCGTAGGCATTTCGTTGGCGCTGCCATAGCACATAGCAAATTGGTGTTTCCATACTTTTACGTTCTCAAAGTGTTCACGTCTTGACATGCAATGATTGATTGTTGATCCTGAGACAATCCATTCCCCGAGTGCATTTGAGATTGCAATCTGAAAAATGGCTTCGTGCTTCAATGTCTTCAGCAGCTGAACATTATATTCGAAGTCGACGATAATTGTTTTACGTGAATTGTTTAACCATTCTTGCATTACACGCTTAATTGACTTCGTTAGAGGAAATGGCGTTTTTGTATCGAATATCGCTAGGGTGGCTTTCTTGTACATCTATGAAGCGTTTTATTCTAGTGTGCAAACAGATTCATTACGGTAACCGGAGATTGCCATACAGACAAAGGTGGGGTTAGAGTCTGAAGGCACAACCTAACAATAACGACACTCGCACCGGAGGCATCGGACTGCAGCGCCGCAGTGTCACGGATAAGATAGCATATCATAACAACTACATGCCTCCTATTAGAGAGATTTGCTTTGTAGAAGAGGCTCCAGGGAGGGCAAGGGAGAGAGGGACAGGGAGTGTGGTCCGCAGCCACGTTGCTCGTGTGCGCTACCGCCGTCGGAGAGATGCCGATGTGCGAGCGTTCAGGAATACCAGGGAAGAGGTCGAGGATCGTATCGTGCAGGAGAAAACTACATTGGTAGAGGATAAGTCAGCATGGGCTTCTATACAGCCACCTCTCATATACCAAGACAACTGTGGGTGGTATTCTTTACATTGCATTTGTGGCCAAGTCAGGAGGAACCTATTAATATCCCATAGTGATCCCTTACACGTTCCTCTCTGCTGCAGGGCCTGTATTGATGCTCCCCCGCACCTCTGCGCTATTTTCTCGGGTGGCATCGCGAGATCCGAATAGCCCAGTTCTATTCCCCCGGCAGTCAATCTGGATGCCCAAAGCCGCTCTTCCCGAGCCAGGCAATATTGAAAGCACAATCCTTGGTTTGGAGCTTGTTGACTGGATCAGCAACACACCCAGCTGCTTCAAATTCCGTCTCGAAACCATCAAATGGATCCAGGACCGCCTGTCGGACTCGGAGCTGGTCACTAAAGATGACACCCTCGGTGCTATTATAACGCTTACTATGTGGGAAGTAAGTTTTCAACATAACCTATGGAATGATTTGGTACTGATGATTACACAGTCGCATAGGTCCCAACTTAAGCCCTCGGATATTGTAACTCATATGAACGGCCTGCAGCAATTGGTCGACCTGCGCGGGGGACTAGATAAAATGCTTCCAGTCCAGGCTGAAAAAATTGCATTGTAACCTCACCCCCATAATAGCAATATACGTGTCCCTAAAAAATCTAACAGAATTATAGGTTCGACCATATCATTGCAACTATAACCCTCCAGCAGCCGCGCTTTCCCCTCCGCCATCAGGCCGGCCCAGCCTCACCTTCCAAGGCACGCCTCTATAATTCCCCCATTTCTGGTTCTCTCCCCTTCTCCTCCTTTATCAAAAATACCGGCGCCGACACTCAAATCTGCGTGCTCCTTGAGGCCCTCCGGGACTTCACCAATACCGCCATTAACGGTATTCAGTTCTCCGAGCTCCACATCAACGTCAAGGTCTCGTGCACTACGGTCTCAATCTATAAGGCTCTTCACGCCGCAGGGCAGATCTACGCCGCTGCTCTGTCCTCGCCGTCCTTCTTCACCTCCCCGTTCTCCCTACCTTGGCTGCAGATCCTCAGTGCTAACATGGACAGCACGATCTGCGCGCATTTCTGGCGCGAAAATCCAGGTGTGAGGCTGTGGGCGCTACTGGTGGGCGCCACGGCTAGCGTTGCGAGGGCAGAGAGGGGTTTCTTTATGATGTACCTAGCGCGGGTGAGCTTGTTTCAAGGGTGGGAGAATGAGATGATCTTTAGGAAGTGGTGCGAACTGTTTACTAGAAAGAGATTGAATTATGGGGACGGACCACCATGAGGTAAGTTGTGTAACAGCTCTTTTATGTTATTGTTATAGTCAACTGCTACTACACGGACTGCTAAAATAAAGATCTAGTCAAACCTGCCAAATTCCCGAAGCCCCTCACACAGTCTCAGAATGTAGTAACTGAAGACTGCGTTCCCAGTGACTTGATCTCAAAATCCACCATTTCTGGGAGGTACTTCTCAATCTTGCGGGCGCTGGGGCTCCACCCTAGAGCTCTGATGCGGTCGCCTCTGCTGCGGCAGTTCCCTCCCCAGAGCAGCGGGGCCCATGGTTGCACGGCAATGGCGTCTTCAACGCTCAGCTTTTCTACTCCCGCAGACTTGATCGCGCCCTTCTGGTGCGCAATCTTAGCAAGCTCGGCCACAATATCTTTCCACCTGTGCTCGGCGGACTCGACGAAGTAGTAGCCCTCCTTACCCCAGGAAGACTTGACGCCGTTTAATTTGAGGGCCTCCTCGGTGAGGACGTCATACGCCTCAGCGAGGTCGGTGATATGGACGTTATCCCAGATATTGTTACCCTCGAGTACAGTGAAGGCCTTACCACGCTTGATGATGGCCTCGGTCAGAAAGGGAATCTGCAGGCTGCGGTTCTTAACAGGCCCACGGCCGATACCGTAGATGGTAACAGGCGACACGATGGCTGTTGGTATGCCCTGCTTGAGGCCGGCGGCGGTGACGGAGGCATCGATGTCGGCGTGTATGTGCGTGGAGTCGAAAGAAGTAATAGCAGCGAGGTCGCTGGTGTCGTGATAGATTTTGGTGCTAGGGTTTCCGAAGCCATTCGTCACGTCGTGCAGGATTCCGGACCCGGAGACGTGAATGTAGTGGCCCTTTTTGCCCTGGGCCATACCCGCAATGATGGACTCGCCAACAGCAATATGGTCTGCAGAAGCTGTTTCTGCGGAGATTCTGTTAGTCACGGATATGCCGTTATTTGACCTCTGCAACTTACGGAGAACGACGTCTGCCCGTTTGCCCTGCTCGAAGAGTACGTCATGAGAGTCGAGGTCACCTATGACTGTCTCGGATGATGGGAATCGGGCTTTGACTATCTTGGCCTGCTCGTCTTTGCGGACGAGAAAAACAAGGTTGTACTCTGGATGCTTCTCTGCAAGCACGACAGCAACCTCGCCCCCGATGTATCCAGTGACACCGGTTATGAAGATGGTAGGCGCCATTTTTAATATGATAAACTAGTGTTTGATGGAACGTAGTGTTGTTAACAAAGACTGGAGCGAGAAGTGGAGGGAATCCAAAGTTACTCTGTTGAGATGAAAGCTAGCTAGGATTTGCAGTTGAGGGTTGCTGATAGTGAATTGAAGATGAGTTACAGATGCGACGAAACCTCATTTATATACTATTAGGGGCGTCTCGTATTTCTCCATCCCTCCTTGCTGTATTTCTAAGTTGTCTCTACTTGCCACAACGCGGGCTATACTAGCCTGTAGCTTCACGATTGTTTGTAATAACGAAGGGGAGTTTTAGGCTTGGTGGCTATGGACAGGGGTTAATGCCAAGACTTACAATACCCGTAAGTAGCATAGCACCAGGAGGGAGGAAACGCTTAATTGCATCCCCTGTCAAAGACAGGGTTGTGTAATAAAAATAGAGGGTCTTAGTAAGGTTTTTAAATATAAGGCGAGGTTCCGTTCCTACTGCCGATTGCTTTCTGACTAATTAATAATTAGATTACCTCGTTGTGATTATGATTACTCCTGTAGAAGAGAGGCTTAAAAAATTACTAGATTTCTAATGTGATGGAAAAGTGCGATGCTATGTTTTCGTGGACCACACTAAAGGAACAAATAGGGGGATATGTGATCGTACTTGGAGAATGATTAATTGCCATATATAAATTACTACCCACGTGTATCAATCACATACGACCATAGACTCGAGAGAACTGGGCATGCCATACATAAACTCCAGATCGGTAGATTAGTAGTTGGGTGGGTGACCACCAGCGAATACCTACTGTTGTATGTATATCTTTTTATCTTTTCTTTTTCTTTTTAGACTCTGTATGCAACGTCTTCCCCCCTTTTCGCCATCACAAAAATGATTGATGGTGTTGTAAACAAAACGAATCCCGCCATCTCACCACCCAAACCTCAAACCCAACCTACAACCACCCAAGCCCTTGCCAAAGAGTAACAGAAATAGAGCCCCATCGCCATCCTCTACGTCTCCGTACAAGTCACTGTCTCCACCGCCGTCGCACACCCCGTCTGACAAGTCGGACAGCTCGCCACCGTCACTGTCGGCGTGCTCGGACAACACGCATCCGCGCACGGCACCGTCTCCGTCTGCAAAATAATGCAGTCCGGATGAACGCCGCAGGTCGCCGAGTTGAAGAGAGGGCAGTATGCGATACTAGCTACCTCTGTCGCGGTGTAGCAGCTATATGGAACAGCTGTAAGCTCCGTGATTGTGCTGGTTATGGTGTTGTGCCGGCTGGTGTAGATTGTGGTGTGGAGTTCGGTGACGGTCGTTGGGGTGCAAGTTTCGGAGGGACCGGCGATGACGGTGCGGGAGATGGAGATGATGGATTGGGAGAGGGTGGTGCTGGGGGAGTTAGTGAAATTAATTTAATTTAATTGTTGGGAAAAGGGGTTTGGGAAGAGGAGGATATATATGTACCTGATCAGACCAGCGGTGAGGAGCAAAAGAGAAAGCTTCGCCATGTCGTGGTGGGTTTGATTTAATATACAGATAGGAGATAGGTGAGTTAATGCTTAGGAACTAAATCTACAAAGGTCTTCAGGCATGGAAGGGACGGGATATTTAAAGCAAGAAAGCGGGGATGGGCAATCTGGGGGACATGGGATTACTTTGCGTCCCTTCCCCTGAAATATCTCCGAGGCGCGAGGGGTGCCTATTTAACTGCCGTGCCATACATTGATGGCTAAGTATTGTATGGGCGTAAGTTAATTCCCTGCTCACGAGACGACTGGTAACTGGCCTAGATGCACTCTCATATATGACGATGTAAGCTCCCGATATCATAACATTTAATCCCTGTGCTGCTCCGGTAATATTCACCCAGTTAAGACAATTTATTTCGCTGGGAGTACAACAAACGACAAATACTACCCCGCATTACGCGGTATCATAAATAAAAATATATTGAACAAAACACAAGAGTGGTTCGAGAGGAATTTACCGATTAACGGGTAATTCAAAGTATTAATTATGCTTGTGCATTGCCTCGCTGACACGTAATAAGTCAATTCTTCCTTACACTCATAGTTCTCTTTGAATGGCCAAAATTTCACGTACGTAATTGCATCTCGATGCCCTCAAATTGTCCATATCAAGCGAACGAAGACATCTGCGACAAAACTGGATCGTAACAAGGGTCTGATTGGTTGTTGGAGGTGCCATAGCGGCGATGCAGCCACCAAAATAAGTAAATGGCAGTGGGAAACAGGATGGCGCCGACAGCTAGCAATCCGAAGATAGCCTCGAGGGTGATCATCGTTGCAGGCTTGAAAAATGAATTTCAAAAATTAGATTAAATGAGCATCGCACCTGATGCAGTAGCCTGGCTCGACTCCCTGCACCAGTTGAAATGATGGGCAGTCTGAGACGACCATTTATAAATCTACATATTCAGATTCTGTGCTCACAATTTCACCAACCCCCTCCGCTGGACAGAATCCGGTAACTGGAATCTGTATTGATTCCTCGTAGATATTGGCAAGCATCATCGAATATCAATCAAGAATCTGTGAGAAAAGAACATAGAGGACCTGAGTCTGTTGGGTTGTGGCTGTATCTGTTGCTGGTAGAAGTGGCAACCCCCAGCATCCGAAAAATGATTAATTCGGGGAACATCAAAATGTCAATACACCACGTAAGATAATTATTGCAATAAAAAGAATGTAATAATGGGATTTAAAAGGCCATTATATTTTATTCCTAATATAAATAACGTACATGTATAACGTATTTCCCGTACGAGTGGCCCACCCCATTTTACACCTAAAATCACAAACTTTGTAACCAAATATCTCA
>LNAS01000250.1:0-66691 GCA_001630605.1 Pseudogymnoascus pannorum | reverse complement strand
AACTCCTCCTCCTCATCACTCCCCTCTTCCCCTTCACTCCCCACACTAGGCGCCCTCGCCAACCTCTCCCTCCACTCCTTCCTCGCCTTCTCCTCCCCCCTCTCCCTCTCCTTCCCCTTCCCCTTCCCCTTCCCCTTCCCCTCCTCCACCTCCACGTCCCCCTCATCCAGCCCATCCATCTCCCCCTCCCCCACTTCAGGCTCCTCCTCCTCATCATACCGCGGCCACTCAACACCCCACCCCTCCTCGCCCTTGATTCTAAATCCTAGCACACCCGCCTCGGTAATCCCGAGGCCTTTCATCCCCCCCTCCTCCTCTTCAGCCCAGTTTATCTCCCGCCATCCCGCTGAGGGGTCGTAGGGGTCGTTCAAAACCGCCAATTCAATATCATCTATCGACTTGGGAATGGGGATGAGAGTTTCCTCCGCTAGTATCTCATCGTCATCATCATCCCCAGCACCGTCGGAGCCAGTGGAGGTCAACGCAGGCAGACCATCAGGGTACCGCTCGCGCAGGGCGGAGAGGAGGTCGTAGAGGAGGGAGGAGAGGGGGGTGAGGGGGTGGGTGAGGAGGAGGATGGTGGTGCGGGCGTGTTTTAGGCGGAGGTAGGTTGAGGGGACGTCGGTGGTTAGTTTTTTTGGTGGCTGTGGGGTGGAGTGTTAGTTTGGTGGCTTTTGTTGTGCGGGAGGGGAGGGAGGGGAGGGGAGGTACCATTTTGATGTGCCTGGGTGGTGTGCCTGGGTTGGTATGTGTGGATCGATGTGGCTGCGTTGGGATGTCTGGGTTGGATGGGGTTGGTAGGATGGGTTTGTGAGGTTGATAAGGTGAGGCAGATGTATTTGATGTGTGGTATATGCGCGAGAGTAGTCTCAGGTAGATTTTGCTTTGATCTTCGTATCTTGATGGCTTGATATATCCGTTACCCTGCGTAATATATCAACCAAACGTTGTTGACCAAGCAGAAGAGCTTGTTCGTTGTTTATCAAAGAATCTCAATCCTATCCCGCTTCGTCAACTCTACCTCACCGAACCACCAAACTACAAACGAAACCCAAATCACCCCGCGCCGACCCGCGCCTAATCCAACGCGTCATCACGTGCTCACGTCCCACCCCCTCCAAAAAAGATCCCTGAACCGAGATCGAGACAATCCATATATATGGATACCCATCCAAAATCCCATCCACAATCCCTGTCAATTACTATATCGAAGCTTCAACAGCTTCACGACAACCACCTTGAAACCGCCAAAACACCACACATCACACACAACACATAACCATGGCGACACCACCCCACCCCCCCAACCCCCCGCCCAATACAACGGGCGCAACCACAACCACAACCACAACCACAACGACCTCCACTGAAGAAGACGACCTCACCCCCACCGAAAAAGCCGACCTCCTCACCACCCTCTCCGCCCAGCGCAGCACCCGCACCACCAGCGCGCGCCTCTCCCTCCCCCCCCCCCAGCGCCTCCTCCTCGGCACCAGCACCGCCTTCCTCGTCGGCCTCACCCTCGGCGGCTCCCACGGCTTCGGCACAGCCGGCCTGCGCTTCCGGGCCGAGAACGCGCATCGCCTGCCCCGCGACGCGAAAGGGTGGTATCTGTATCACAAGAGCAAGAATTATCGGATGATGCTTGAGGGGGTGAGGGAGGGGGTGAGGATGGGGGGTAGGGTGGCGGTGTGGACGGCGCTGTTTTTGGGGACGGAGGAGGTGTGGGATGGGGTTAGGGGGAAGAGGGATGTGGGGAGCACGTTGATTGCTAGTGCGACTGTGGCGGGGGGGTTTAGTTTGTGGAGTAAGTGCATTCGTCTCTTTTGTTTTGTTTTTGTTTTTGCTGTTGGTGGTGATGGTTATGGTGTTGGCGGTGGTGTTGGTGCGCGGGGATGAGGCTAGATGTGGGAGGGAAGGAGCGACGAGATTAGAGTGTCTGTCGTGGAAGGGAAGGAGCGGAGCTAGGGTCCCTCATGCGAAGGAAAGCGCGCGAGAGGGAAAGTGCGATGCGAGTATTGTCTCATTACGGGGAAAGAGCGATGCGCGAACGCCTCGTTGTCCAAGTGGGAAGGTGCGAGGTGCGTAGGAGGGGGAAAGAGCTACGTGGAAGTTCCTGAGAGGGGAAATGCGACGCGGGTTTCCCGCGAGGGTAAGAGCGATCGATGGAGCACGGTAGTTCCTGAGTCGGAGGCGGCGGGGAAGGAACGAAGGAGCCCCGTCGTCGCGCGTACGGGGTACTGGGGAAAGAGCGACCGATGTGCGACATGCGACGCGCGAGTGCCTGAGGGAGCGGGCGGGGGATCGTGGTTGTTATTTGTTGGTGTTTCGTGTGTTTTGAACCTATCTGTTCTCTCTTTTTTTTTTGATCATGGGACCTGTAAGACGAGAGAAGACGTGCTGACGAGGCTAACCCACCACACAGACCGCTTTCCGATGGCTACGGCGGCGCGGACGGCGAAAACGGGACTTGCGATCGGGCTGGCGTATGGATTGGCTCAGGATGCTGTTGGGGCTATGAGGGGGAGGCGGCCTGGGTATGTTGATTTTTTGTTTGGGAAGAGAGGGAGGGAGGAGGGGGAGGGGGATGTTACGATATGATGGGATGGGGTTGGAGGGGGATTGGTTTTTTAGGTGAGATGGAGGGTTGTACGATTATGGGTATACAAGGGAGGGGAAGTCGGTGAGAGAGGCACATTCAAGATGAATGTGTAAAGAAGGACGGATTGGGAAATACTGAAGATGAAGAAGTGATGAAGAAATACCAAGGAAGAAGAAGGGAAGAGGAAATACCAACAAGAAGAAGAGCCGATGTATTACAATACCAACGAAGGATAATTGAATAAATGAGAGGTGGGAGGAATGGAGGTGAAGGAAGTGCAGTGCGGAGGAGGAAGAAGAAGGCTGGCTGGGGTCAAACAATAACAACACCACCGCTAGACAAAAAGAAGAAAGAAAGCCTCGACCACGACCTCGTGACTCTTCTCTCCGTGTCTGCCTCTCCCAGAAGCAACGAAAAGCCAACTAAGAAAAACAACAACGGTGGTCTCTCCCCCTCCCTGCACACTCCAGCTGCACCTGCATCCGGCCCGCCTGCATTAATGTCTTTTATTATTGTCCGTTAGGTGTCTTGGTGCCTTGGTGTCTTGGGGGATTGTCTTGTCTTTTGGGATCGTCAATCCCGATAACGGCAGTACCGACAGGATTGTGCCTGACGAGGTTGTTATTGTTGGTGTGATGGCGTTAGTATGACACCTGAATGACCAGTGGATGACACTCGGAATGAGAAATGTATGGAGAAGAAGGGTAGAGTGATGCAGCGAAGTGCACGGTATGGAGGCAAGGGGATCAAGTACCGTGCTGTATGGTGCATTATGGAGTGTAAGAAGTATTATAGTATGCGTAGTGTAGTGGAGTCTTGGGTGGATTCGAAGCTTCAAGTCGGAAATATGTGGGGGGAGGGGGATGGACCGGTAGATGTGTAGATGGGTAGGGGTATGGTACGTATAGTACGTATAGTACGTATAGAGAAGGGAGATGGGGCTAGAAGGGACTAAAAGAGTGTAAAAAGAGAATAAAAGAGTGTAAGAGGTGTAAGAAGGTGTAAGAAGTGTATAAAAAGGGTCAGGTGACAGCGGCTAGAATCGCTGATTGTGTGATGTACGAATGGTACATACCCCACCTTACATGTATACATGGTCAAATCAATAGACTTTTGAATTGAATTACTCACTCCCGCTGCAGTGGCGTGACTGGTTCGGGGCTAGCGTCTTGGTAGTTGGGGAATTGGCATACTCGAGTATCACCAACACAATGCCACACGCAGCACACAATTGGAGAAGAGAGGAGCCATTGACCAATCGGCTCACTCCGTATGACTTTCCCCGAGTACTTTTGTGCTTGTACGGAGTACTGTACATGCTGTACCTCCATAACGTCGCCTCTTAGTTGCCTCTGAGGTCTTAGCTTGCCTCTTAGCCTTTCTTCCATGTCTTCCATCTCGGCTTTCATCGGGGGTTGTGGGGGGATGGGGGTGGTGGGATGGGGGGGGGAAGACCCGTCTAGTACCCATTGTCGCTGTGACCGTTCTCTATCTTTCGTGTCTAGTCCTGTCTAGTCTGTCTAGTCTGTCTAGCCTCGTCTTGTCTGGACCCTCCTGGCCTTTTAGTGCGACCAAGAGACACAGCACGGTTTTTGAGCCTAAAGATAGCGTAAAGTAGTGGAAAGTATAGTCGTGCACTCTGCAGTTTAGTACGGGAGTAACAGGGAGTACGGACAGTACACACAGTACGTACCTTACTTATCTTTTTGTCTATTTTCTATCTTTGGGAGCGTGCATGCATGAGGGGAGGTCAAGGATGGAAGGTGTGTTTTGTGTTGGTGGTGCATTGACAATAAATGAGTGAATGCATGGATTGGGCTATAATATGGTGCATGTGGTGTAATCTTGGCCTATCTGTGTCTGTCTTGGTGGTGGCGGGGATGAGGCGGAGGGGGAGATAATGGATAACGGAGGATGGATAATGAATGATGGAGAATAGAGGCAAATGGACGGGAATATGCCCTGATTCTTGCCGTTTCTTGCCATTGAGCAACGGCATTTGCGTATGGGTATACTGGATATGGTATGGATATGGATATATGGTATGTAATGCCATATAGGATGTATGTTTGTATATATGTATATTCTGTATATCTTGTATCTCGTGTATCCAGATACCAATCGAATACACCCCTCCCACCAAGATAAGCCACCACCACCACACCACCACACCACCTGATGATTATGCCACCATCATATACTGACTATACTGACTCCTTGTACCCCCGCCACCCACCGTCTGCGGGCACGGTACTTCCAAACCAGCTGACGCCGCATCCACGGCCATCCTCATACTAAGATACTAAGTATGTAAACCAACTTTGTCTCTTGGATGTACCTAGAGATTACCATCCCAATCCCCGTTCACATCCACATCCACGTTCTCCATTCCCATCCGACCCGACCGAAACCACTCGGACTACTACACACTACACTACACACTAATACAATACTACACTACTACATACATTATTATTACACTACTACACTACACACGCCTTACACACCTTACACACCTTTTCCATTACACAACAACCTCCCACCCAAAACAACCCACCTGACGCCGCAGAAATCTCACTTCCTCCCCTCCCACCTTCCAAGCGGCTCATCCCCTCCTCCACCCCTCCTTCCCTTTCCCTTTCTCATACCCAACCCCGGACCCAACACAAGGACCCACGATCACCCATCGCCGAAGTCGCTCTTATCTAAGGTGTGTAGGCAAGACCGGGCCCACGCAACGGCCGGCCGTATGTGTGAAGAAGGAAAAGCGCGTCTGTGAATGGCGTGTGATGTGATGTGATGCTCCCGTCTGTGGCCGAGCCGGTGGGTATGTATGAGATGAGTAACAGAGAGGGAATAAGGAAAGGGAAAAAAAATGGTGTGTAGGGGACCACCTTTCCCGTAGGTGAAGTAGGACCACAGCTACCCGTTCACACACATCATCTGGTGTGTGTTGGTGGCGGGGGGAAAATATATAAGGATGGGTGGGAGCCCACAGGTGTGTGGTGACGTTGCTCTTATATTTCTTCTTCTTTACTGTTATCAAGAGTACTACTCATCACCATCGTCTTCGTCTTCATCATATTCCTTGTCACCCTCCTCATCGTCCCTTATCGTTGTTGTTGCTGTTGTTATTGCCACTATCATCATCCGCTATTGTCATCATTGTCACGCGCCAGGAAGGCAACCACCACAAAGAAGTTCAAGACGCGAATACCCAGAGAGAGACACATAGAAAGAGAGAGATTGCAGGCAGAAGACTTGGATCTAATCATCAGTTGAGGTTGAACAGAAAGACATATTTCCATCACAGAGACACATCTCGAGTTGAAGTCGTCTTATCTATCCACCCACCCCTCCATCGACAGAGAGACATTGCAGGCGGGACATCTTGAATCTGAACCTGATCACCAGTTGAGGTTGAACTGAAGACTATCTTATCACACAAAGATCTATCACAGAGAGACGTCTTGAGTTGAGGTCTATCTATCATCCATCACTGAGATCGTGAGCTTCATTTGACTGCCCATCGACTGCTTCTACACCAACCAAACCAAGATACATATCGGGCTGCTACTACAAACAACAACCACCCACCGAGTTACACCCCCATCAACCTCACCCCATTGAGTGCAGGCCTTTGACGGCGCCTCTCTTTGACTGCTCTCCTAGAGAGACATTCCAGTCACAGTCACCCTCCATTGTTCATCCTCATCCAACCCATCCACCCATCCACCTACCTTCACAATGGCTGGCAAACCCCCTCCCATGATGAAGCTGAAGCTGGCAACAGCTGGCACAAAGATCAGCCAGAATGCACCATACCCAAGAGGTCTCTCATCTCGCACCCTCCAACGACAAGCGGCGGCTGCCACATCCTACCCCAATGACTCCCTCTCCCACCTCGCCGACACCACCACTACCCTACCACAACCCTCCATGACCCATCCCAAACCCCCACCCCTCTCCATCCTCCCACTCAACCTCCTCCTGCGCAACATCCTCATCTCCTCCATCTCCTCCTCGCGCCTCCTCCTCCCCCCATCCCTCTACGCCCTATCCTTCCTCGCCAACTCTCACTCCCCCATCCTAAACCCCGATCGCAACCCCATCCTGCGCGCCATCCTCAAGAACACCTTCTACGCCCACTTCTGCGCCGGAGAGACACCCACCGAGGTCTCCCGCACCATCACCTCCCTCAAGTCAATGGGCTACAAGGGCGTCATGCTCTGTTACGCCCGTGAAGTCGTTCTCGACGCCAATGCCGCCGCTGCCCTCGAAGCATCAGGTGGCAAAGCCACAGAGGCTACCATTGCCAATGAAATCCTTCCCTGGAAGCAAGGGACTCTCAACACCGTCTCCCTCGTCGCACCCGGCGGATTCGTAGCCGTCAAGCTCACCGGCGCGGGCAGCCAAGCCCTCTACAACCTCTCGCACAACCTCCCACTCAGCCCCGCCCTCAACGACGCTCTCACCGCCATCTGCGACCTCGCTGCAGCCCGCGGTGTCCGTCTCGTCTTCGACGCCGAACAAGCCGCCCTCCAAACCGGCATTGACTCCTGGGTCCTCGACCTAATGCGCCGCTACAACAAGAAGAGCGCCGTAGTCTACTCAACCTACCAAGCCTACCTCAAAGGCTGTCCCGCCGTCCTCGCCAACCACCTCGCCATCGCGCGCAAAGAAGGGTTCGTCGCAGGCGTCAAGCTCGTCAGAGGCGCATACATCAACTCCGATCCGCGCCACCTCATCAACGACACCAAAGCAGACACAGACACCATGTACGACGCCCTCGCCGAATCCGTCCTCCGCCGCACCTACAACTCCATCCTCCGTCCCGCCCCCGGCGAATCCGCCGACAAATACCCCGACGTCAGCCTCGCCCTCGCCTCGCACAACCCGGAATCAGTGCGTCGCGCCATGGCAGTCCAGGAGGAGCAAGCCGCCATGGGCGAAGCGCGCGTGGAACTCGTGTACGGCCAGCTCCAGGGAATGGCGGACGAGGTGAGCTGCGAGCTCGTGCAGCGCGCTGTCGAGGTCGAGGGGCAGGTTGTGGTGGGCGGGGAGACGAAGACGGTGGTGCCGCAGGCGTATAAGTATTTGGTTTGGGGCACGACGGGGGAGTGTATGAAGTACCTTGCGCGCAGGGCGCAGGAGAATAAGGACGCGGTTGAGAGGACGAGGGTGGGGAGGGATTTGATGGCGAGGGAGGCGGTGAGGAGGGTTAGGGGGGTTTTTGGGTGGTGAAGATTTGGATTTTCAAAACGACAACGGAGACGATAATATAGGCGCTTACGGATCGGTCCCTTGTCAATTTTTTCTTGGTTTACGACGCTACACTACACGAGCTTCATAGCGAGGTTATATAGATGGAGCGATGGAGCGATGGGAGTTTTGGGGAGCTGGAGCTTAAGCTTGGTTATACCTGCTTTTGATATTTGATTTCTGGTTTCGGAAGACTGAATTCCTGCGACAGACAGTTTTTCAAGCGTTTCCTTTTTAACATAGCATTGCGGCGGCGAGGGAGTCCTCGATTGGTTTTGGTTTGATTTTTTTTCCCCTGGTTCAGGGGAAATTAGTGCATAGAGACACAGCGAAAGAATGGATGCGAAAGAGATGAGTTTATGGGCAGGAGAAAAAAATTAATATAATATTTCATGAATCTGTGTTCGTCTTGATATTAGTGATTTATTGTTTTGTACCAATTCTTTTCGGTTTTCTGCCTGAGAGTGCATACCTTGGGAGCTGGGGAGGATACGAGACATGTCAGGGTTTTCTAACGACCGATGACTACGCCGCAGCTAACGACGGCGAAGGTAATCCTCAGTCTCTAACCTAGATCTCTAATTCCCCAAGGTTTCATCACTAGTCCAACCCTCCTCTTTCCTATCCTGAGATCACATACCCCTTAGTAACGGGCGGGTTGCCAGCTACTCGTAGTGGCTATGACGGCGAGGGAGCTCCCCGTTACGGAATAATAATACGGAAGAAGGAGAAGATGGGCTGGAAGATTTGTAATTTGTAATTTCTGTAAACTACCTTGCTACCTGCGTGATATTACTATTTATTTTAGTGGATTTTTCTTGTTCTGTTGTTAATGTGTATACATTTTCTGTTGGTATTTATCGGCATTCTATGATGGCGGCGGCGGCGGCGGCGGCGAGGGTGAGGATGAGGGTAGTCCCCCTCTCGATTCCCAATCTCTAATTCCTAACTTGCCTCATCCGCCCTGCCGTTGATGACTTTACCATTAGTTCAACTCTTCTGTTTACCATCATGAGATCGTACATATTCGGGGGGCGGCAGTGGCGGCGTCAAGGATGGTCCTCATCCCCCGAAGCAAGAAACAATACCTTCAAAGCATCATTTGATGCTTTGAAGGTATTGTTTCTTGTTTCTTATTTACCTCTTTGAACACATCCTGTCAACCCCCCTCGGCCCGGCCCGCGCTACCCAAAATCCACAAAAAAGGTGATTCCCTTTATCCCCTCACCTCACCTATACACACACCCATTCTCCCCGGAAACAACTTCCCCCCCCCCCAACCCCAACCCCAATTAGGAAATAAGCAAAATTCAAAAAGTTCAGAAACCTGTAAAATGTCGTTGAGACCCACTTAGTAAACACCACAGAAGTGAATTTCTTTGTTCCCCCCCGGTTGCCGTGGGGGCCAAAACCTGTTGTTGTGGTGAGAATTGGTTCGGTGTGAGGCGGCAGGGGCGGCTTACAAACACCCCCCCTTCAGGCCTCCTCGGTGAAGTCTTTCCCCCTTTCCTTCTTCTTCTTCTATTCTTTTCCTTCTGCAACAACACCAAGGATTTCCACTTCTCCAACTTACTTCTTGTGATTACTTCACTCAATTCTTCAAGTATCCTCGTGTTGTTATCACTTCTTGGCTTCGTGCCTCGCACCACCTCTTCCTCCCTCGATTCGTCATTCTTCTTTTTCCAACTATCAATCTCACGATACACCAAAACACATACCATTCTTCTTCCCTCTACACTCTCCCCTCTCTTGGGGTAAAGCTACCCTCTCCCCTTTACCCTCTCCTCCCCTCTCCTCCCCTCTCCTGGGGTAAAGCACCCTTCTCCTCCTACCCCCCTTTCTCTCTCCACAGCTCCCTGGAGACTCCGATACGGGCGGCTTTCGAATGTGTGAAAATTTATCTGGCCATGTGGCCTTTGAAGTAAGTTTTCTCCCTCCCCTCCCTGTTCCTCTTTCCCTCTTTGCTTTTCGTCGGATACACATATCTCGATCTCATGGAACCCGGTTGTGGGAACCGATATCTTTCCCCTTTTAGCGGCTACATTCGCTCCCATCCTTTTTCCACTCCCTTTGTCCAGACTTCCTATCATGGGTGATGGGCGATGATACCCGTCTTATCCCCTTCCCACAATCCTTTGTTTGCATGCTCAGCCCGGCTGGCTTCTCATTTCTCATCTTCCATCATGCACCACAAATCCCTTCCAAACACCAGCTAACTCCCAACTCACAGATCGACACTCAGAAAACGGGCCCGTCCGAATGCCCGGTGTCTAACGGACACGGGACAACCGAGTTGCCCCTCGGAGACCTCAGTAAGTCACTCCCCCCACCCATCTCTCCTCTCCCCTCTCCCCCATCCGCTCCTTTCCGCAATCTCAGCCTTGCTAACCACGACATCTCTTTTCAGCAGGGGAAATTCAATCCTTCGGTGACCTGCATACTGCACGGTGTGCCTGGGGTCGCCCCCCCGCACCATCCCATCCTCCGGGGCTACCGGATGCCCGAGCTGAGAACTCGGTTTTGAGGAATTTAATCCCTGAGGCCATGCAATTCTGGCCTGAAGAAGTAAGTTATTTCCCTTGCCTTTCCCTTGCCTTTCCCTTGCCTTTCCCTTCCCTTCTCTTCCCTTCCCTTCTCTTCCCTTCTCTTCCCTTGCGTCTCTTTGTTCTTTGTCCGTTGATCTACAAAATCCGCCCTCTTTGTGTGTTTTTGTTGTTTTGTTGTTTTGTTGTTGACCCAGACTGATTTTTCTCTCTTCCCTCCTCACAGTATCGCCAATTCGATGCTCGATACGCGTTGGCTCTGGCCCCAGAGCCAACAATCACTTTTCGAAGTGCTGGCGGGCCCATCCGGAAACAAGCTCCGGCTCCAGGTCCGGTGCCTGTGTCCTCCTCCGAGACTGGACACAGGTCCCGGTATGTTTTCGTTGAGATCGGAAATTGTAAGTTCCTCCCCGAGAAGACCATGTTGGGGTGGCGTTGTTTGGGCTCATACTAACTTTGAAAGACTTCACCGCAGAGGGTCTCGGATCCTCAGTTATCCGTTTTCCCCGCGGTGAGATGGAGCAGCGAGGCTCATCTCAAGCGGGAGGGGTCACTTCTCTCCTTGCTGCCTCAGGGGGGGCAGCCTGGTTCATCCCCAGGGCAACCGCGGCGCCGTTCATGCCAGCGGCATTCACTTCTCCCCCCGCTGATGCCCCGGCGGCATCTGCGTCTGCCCTCTCCGCAGCGGCGCCGCCGGTGGCAACTTCCATACCGGCGGCTTTCGAAACGCCCGATCCGTCTTCTCCCCAGATCACGGTGAACCTCCCTCCGACCTCCACCGCCCTCCTCCCGGCATCAGATGCACCAGACGCATCCTCCGACTTGAGGATGGTCGTCTTGGTCGGGATACCTCCCGGGACATCTCTCTGCCAGATATCCAACTCGATCTCTTCCGCCCTATTCGGCGCGGTGTTTTCGATCGCATTCGGCACCGACCATGGGGTGCGCTGCGTCCGCATCATTTTCCGAGATGCGATGCGAGTCGGCACGAACCTGAACGCCACTCCTGGCGCCGCCGGATATTACGCGGCGTTGACGGATGCGTTGGCCCAACCATTCGAGGAGCGAGATGTTGCGCTGTGGCCGTTCCCTCAAGAGGCCACGGTGGAGGTCCGCCTCCAAAGCCATCCGGAAACTGACATGATCAAGAGGATGAGGGCGAGCATCGGTCCTGACGGATCGCGGATCCAGGCAATCAGCCGCCGATTGACTCTCGTGGGTCCTCGGCAACTCTTTAATCACTTCCGAGAGCGCGACTTCATGAAAGTCGCCTTGAGAAGCGGGGCTGTTAAAGTGAAGAACATCCAACGGGTCTGCGTTTACAACTCCGGAAACGCGACCATCATCTTCGCGAATGTCCCGACGGCAGTCGAAGCACTCAAGTGCTTCGACAAGTACAACGAGACCTCAGACGACATTCTGAGACCTGCGGTCTCCTTCTCAAAGGACCCATGCGAGGTCATCGTCGGATACTCCGTCGACCCGACATACGGGCACATCCGAGGTCGCCGGGCTCGTTGAGGGAGCTGTCCTTGCTTTTTCAATGGTAGCATTCGTGCTTTCCGTACGTGGGCAGCTTCCTCTCCGCTGTCCTAATCATTCAGCCGACATGTTCTGCCTCTCCGCGGTTGGCCTAGCATTGCTGTCTTTGTCGGCACACAGCGGTCCCCTTTTCTTTCTTTTCGGATCCGCTGTACGTGGACAGCGATGCTAGGTCTTCCTCGCAGTCAACATACCGGCGTTGCTCTGCGTTTTCGCATCCCCTGAGAATTCCTCGTCTGGGTCTTCTGAGATATGGCCGGGGTTGCTGCCTTTGTTTCTCACACAGCAGCTCTTCAGGGCTGCTGTACGTGGGCTTCAATCCCGGCTTCATTCGAAAGGGGCATGTTACTGCGTTTGGCAGGGGAAAAGGTCGCGAACTTGCGAACCAGGCCGTCACCGCCTCACCGGGGGGCGACTGTAGGAGGCCTCTACCGTCTCTGTCGGTTGGTCAATCCATCATCTCCTCAAAACCGGTCTCGAAAACTCGAACGTGCGACCTTGATTGGACCTGCCCAGGCACTCCGGCAACTCCATCGAACAAACTTTCATCTCCGGTTTCGGTTTCGCCAACTTTTTCTACGACTTCGGCTTCATCGACTGTGGCTTTCTTCAGAGTTTGGTGCTTTGCTTCTTTCGTTCTTTGGTTCTTTGGTTCTTTGGTTTTTTTTAGTTCTGCGATTTTGACTTTCCTGTGGCCTTGGATTGTTTTCGAGATTGGCACTTTGTTTTTTTCTGCGATTTTGATGTTTTCGAGATTAGTACTTTGGTTTGTTTTACGACTTTGATGTTTTCTTCGGCACTGCGTTAGTTACTCTTCGACTTGATGCGCATATTCATCGACTGCTTTGGTTTTCTTTTCTGTATTGGTAGACAGCGATGAGAATAAAGCATGCGTTGCAATTGAAGTCTTTATGAATGTGACACAACTGTGGTGGTAAAGGGCGGCTGGGGTAGTGACGAGGCGTGAATGACTGGAGGATTTTGTGATTGCGGCCCACCATCTAATCTCACTCGTTAATGATCCCAGAAGAACGACGGTGTAGATAAATCGTATTGATTCTTTAAGCTATCATGGCTTAGTAAAAACACTCTATAATACGATACGGTATGGTACAGTATGCCTACCCATCCTCCAACTCCAGCCCAGTCTCCCAGACGCCATCCTTTTCTCACCCAATACCATCACACTGTCGTAGCAAACCCGTCCATAAACGCCAGATCCATCCTGCATCTTACAAGTTTCCTCCAAAGTTTCATCTTCCCTCACGTACCACCACCTCCACTCCCAATATCAAAGATATTCAGAGGCCACGCCCCTGTTCCCGTCCCCCCGTCCCCCATCCCTGACTGCTGCTGCATTCCACCTCCCATAACACCTCCACCCATCTGCGCCATATCAGCCCCTCCCCCTCCCCCTCCATCCCCAGAACTACCACCTATCTCCCGCCCACCAAGCTGCATCAGCGCACTCGCGCTATAGCAGTCCTGTGGCTCCAAGTTCCCCGCCATAGTCGACGTCCACAGTTGCCACGACTGCGACCCGGAGTGCGGATTCACATTCGTAGCACTTCCATTAGCACCAGCGCCATTCCCTGTGGCGTTGTTCAGAGACCCGGTGTTCGCTGGAGCATTCGATCGAACTGGCCATGCAGCTGGTACTTGCGACGCCTGCGCTGCAAACGCAGCCAGTAAGGGTGCCTCAACACTGTCACTCATTCCAGGGGTGTAGGTATACCCATGTTCCTGTGGTGGATACGGCACGGCCGACGATGCGGGAGGATCAGGGTAGTATTGTGTTGCTGCTGGGTAGGGCGTGGATTGGTGGGTGAGCCCCTGTTGGTCGGATGTGATGTAAGTATTTGTGGCTGTAGGTGAACTGTGGGTGTTGTCGGGAAATTGGGTCTGGAAGGTAGAGGGAGAGGGTTGAGGGTATATGTTGGTATTTGTGCTGTGAGATGGAGTCCCAGTGCTGCCGGTAGTTGAGGGGCCCGTATTTGTGTTTTGAGATTGCTGCTGGCGGGACGGGGACTTGGGGTTCTCGGCAGCAGCCTTGCTTTGAAGGTTGCGGCTGAGAAGGCCTATTGTGCCATCCGTCACAACGCGGACGGCTTCACGTAAACGGGTTCCAGAACCTGGGGATATTAGTATTTCATATGTATATGTGTATGGGAATCGTGATAGGTTATGACATACCCAGTAACCCGCCAACATCGCCCATGATGTTCAGCCACTCATCCATCTCGACTCTCAACGTTGCCAGATCAGAGGCAGTCGTCTCATTGCGCTTCTCCCACTGCGCAAATAGCGTTGTCGTAATTGCCATCACAAATACAGCGCTGTTATACCACGTTGTATCCAAACTCTTGAAAGTCTGTAGTTGCTTCGCAGCTACCAGCATCTGCCCCGCACACTCAACACAGATTCGCATGCTCTCCGCATTGAACGCCGCATCTTGCGTCATGGACACAGCTGGGTGACGCAGTAGCATGCGGAACTCTAGACCCCATAGCTCAGCATACAGAGCGAAGACTCGGGACTCCTGTCCGTTTGATGCTGAGGAGGTGACAAGCTCGCTCGGTAAACCATCGCGCCACTCCTTAATTTTGGCCTCGAGCGTGTGCACGGCCTCGATGTAAGTCTCCGGCGAACGCTTCACGCTGTATACCGTGCTGAACATGCCGAGGAACAGCGCGTGGATCTTGAAGCTTTGTAGTCCGATGGAATGGAGGCACTTCCCGCTTCGCTGCGACAGGGGCAAGTCAACCTCAGCGAGTACTTCGTCGTTCATCGGCTCTGGGATCTCGACATCGAAATCATCCAGGCGGAAAGGCATGGGGCGCCCAAGCTTGCCGCTCAGAGTAATGCTTATACCGAGGACTGTCCAAAATACACGCTTGCGGATCTCGACGTCGTAGGCGCTCACGTCGGCGTCAGGCCCCCATCGCTTGACTGAGCGGTGGAGGCCGAGTTCCATGGCAAACGTCACGACTACCCGCGACAGAATCCAGCTAGCGCCTGGCTTTGGAAAGTTTCGAAGGTGCGAGCAGATCAGCGTCATGGCCTGTGCATCTTCAAGGGTGTGGCTACATAATAGATCGTAGAACATGCCGAGCGCGTAGTGGTAGTGGAGGTTGGACTGGGCGTTGAGATAGGCCTGCTGCGCCGAATCTTCCAAGTTGCGGACAGAGTATTGGAAGAACATGATAGCGAAGACCATGTGGATCATCACGGTTTGAGCGACGGTGGGGCGGAAAGTTGGGTCGTCGTAAACGCGAGTCAACTATCGTATATTAGAATCCTGGAGGTAATATAGGGGAAAGGGCGATACATACCAGAGCCATGAAGGTTCCCTTATGAAGAATTGGCATGAACGAATTGATGACGCGAAAGTACCATTGTGCATATGTGATCCCCTCTTCCCTATCTGGCAACTTGACCTTATCAAGCTTCGGGTTGATGTTGAGGGAGGTCTGTAGGAAGGCCTGGTATGACTTATTGTATAAATTCGGGTGTAGCGTATTCTGATCTGGCTCGTCGAGGTCTTGTGACGGGAAATCGGTGATGTCAATCTCCATCCCCAGAATCGACAGCGCGGTGCCTTTGATCGAGCTCAGCGGCGATTTCCCCGGTAAGACGCCCAGGTAGTTATCCCCAGGGCATCCCGCCCTGAACGCTGGCAACGCGCGAAACATATTCGTCTCCTGTGGGTTTTGGGGGGGGTTGTGGTTCGGCGTCGGAGTCGCGTACACGCTGGAGTTCGGGCCCGCACTCCACATTGATGGGAGGCCATTATGGGAGACGTTGTTGTAGTACTGGGCGGCTCCGGGCTCTTGGAAGGTACTTGATGGCTTAACTTCAATACCATTCTGTATTAGCAGGCTCTCTAGCTCGCGGATTCGCGCCGATTGTTCACGGTTCTGCTGCTCAATTGACTCGACATAGCCACGCGGGGCAGCGCGGCCGGTGATGCGGTCCGTAGTTCGACATTCCGTGTTATTCTGTAGACAAGGCGAGCATCCATTTGTGAGGCCATCGCAACGAATCTTTCGAACCTGTGAAAATCAATCAGCGGCCGTAATTCATTTGCGACTTCCCCTCGGTCGCATTGCCTGGGGGGACACCAGGCAGGGTGTAGCTAGCTATAGGGGATTGTATGCGCCGTACCTTGCATCGGTCGCAGGCCTGGCCGGTCCTCGTCGATGACTGTAGGCGCTTCTTGACGGAGTTGGAGAAAGTCTCCGGCTTCGTTTCTGGCTTAGGTAACTTTGATGACGTGCCTGTGGGCGACCCTGAGGCCGTTCGCTTTGGAGGCATTGGGTGAGCTCGAGTGGGCGCGGAGGATGCCGTGCTTAGGATGCGTATGGAAGAAGCCGAAGGAGACGGGGATAGGGACGGCGACACTGAATGATGACCGAAATGGTCTCGATAGGTTTGTCGCAACGCACCCACGACAGGCTGTGGCTGTAATGACAACAATGACACCGGGTTGTCGCGAAGGAATCGATGGAGATGGTGGTTTTGATTGTCTTGGATGCTCCAAGAGCCCATTTTTGGGGATCTCTGGGATTTTGTGCCGCTGGCTCTGAAAACGCGCTAATTTTCAAGGCTGGGGCTGGCTTGTCACTGCCACAGGTGCTGTAATATCACTGTTACTTGCGGGAAAATACAGAAAGCAGCGCACACCACATTGCGTTATATAAATATAAATATATGTATGTATGTTTATTCTGTATGAATAAATGTATCAACAAACTGGGGGGAGTATGGGATAGGATAATTTTAGAGATTCGAGGGATGGGGAAAATGTGAAATAGATGGGGATAGGGATGGATACTGATGGGGATAGACAACATATATCAGACAATTTTCACGCTCTGAGCCAGCCGTCTTTGTGAATATTGGCTGTCCTGCATAACAGGAGGGTGTGCACAGCTATGTGTACGATAGCAGATGCATATATATAATTTCTTTATTTATACGGCATGTATCGTATATTTAGACTCACCTTCACGCCAAACAAGCTTCTTACCTTCTTCATACGAGGAAGTATGCCAGGCTCAGCCCCGCCGTCAAGCTCGTCCTGTAACTCTGACAACAACGAGTCAGTCCATCAGAGGACTCAGACTCCCAGAAGACCCCAATAGATCCCAAGAATCCAGATTCAGCGTCGAGTGTCTGTGGACGATGACTAGGACCCTTGTTCAGCCGATACACATGGCGCATCGTTCTTTTCCAACAACCTATGGGCTACAGCTCCTAATCACTGGAGCCGGAATGCGAGTGACACGTCCTGTGCTTGCTTCTTTCTGCGTTGAATGCGGCTGAGCATGGTTGCATCACCTTCAAAAATCCCCGAACACGGCTGGTTCTCGCCCTGCATCGACAATTCTTTGTCACCGCATCGTGGCTGACTGATGCTCTCTCTCTAGAGATATAATAGGCACCTATATATATACCGAATCGAGTATCCCTGAACAGCCAACCATACAAGTCGATCAGACCCGATCATACAGTTTACCTGCAATCTCGGGACGGCAGAGTAGATGCCGATGCATTCGAAGCTGCAGATGTGGATATCTTGCGCTGGATGTCAGCCCTATGGCTAGGTTGCGGGATTGGAGGGCATTGGAGGCTTTCTTCTTCTAGTGGAGCATTTATTTAGCATTTGTCGCCTAAACATACCCCGCCGGGGCATATCATCGAACATCGACTGTCAACCACAATCACGGAAATCCCATTCCACCCAGCATTCACCTTCGTGTCTTCCCGCAATTGCATCCTCTGAAACAATACCAAGGATTTCTTTAAGGCTCTATTCTAGAGAAAGATCTGGGCCTCACACATCTCATCCGCCCTAACATCACGAGGTCGGCGATTGGACCCCAAAACCCAGCTGAATTAACTGCCCCGCCATCCGCCACCACCACCATAACTACAATTCAAGACAGCCAACCCGTATCACTCTCACGCCCTTGCCACGCCTTCTGCGTGCAACCTCGCCTTCACCGCCCCAATGTCCCTCACCACCATCTCCATCGACCACCTCCCCCCCGGTCACACAGTCCACATCGCCCTCTTCCACTCCGTCGCCAACTCTGCCTTCTTGCACGCCCAGCTTCTCGCCGGTAACACCGACTTCGAATATGCCCTCATTGATGCTAGCGTCGTGCGTCCCCCTCTTGCTTTCCTCTCTCATCACTCCCGTTCAGACATATATGCGTCACGTGATGTTGTTGATGATGATGATGCATGTAGACCAGACTGGCTAACTACCTACTATAGATTGTGTCGAAGGTGCAGATCCTCGCTGCGGCATTCCGGGCGATAAACGATAATCTCGAAGGCAGGCTACGGACGCGGAACGTGCATTCGGAGATAGTCTTCTGCCTCAGCCCAAATAATAATGTAAGTCAACGCGCGAGTTCAAGACTCTATCTAATATCACATATCTCTCGCACATACTAACTCCCCAACTAGATCGCAGAATCCTTCCGCCGCTTCGGTGTCTCCCCCACCACCACCTCCCTAATAGCCATCAAAACCACCTCCCCCTCTTCCCCACCATCCCTCATCCCCGCATCGATACAGGAACACCTCGCCTCCGCCGTAGAGGGCAAGCAAGTCTCCTTCAGCGACGAGGAGCTCAACACGGCGACGGATTGGGCGAGAGTGAGGAAGGTATATAAGCTTCCACTTGTTGGGCAGCAGGGGAAGAAGAAGGAGATGAGTGAGGAGGAGAAGAGGGAAGAGGAGGAAAGTGAGAGGAAGGAGTTGGGGGTTCAGGTTTTGGGGGCTATGGCGTTGAGGGGTGCGTCGTAGTGGGAGATTATAAAGAAAAATCATGAAATTTAATAAAATAACCGACTAATTCCTGTTCGTCCGACATGTCATAATGAACCACCGTGATATAAATGAGAAATCGACGGGTACTGAACTCGACCCCAACTGGATATCACCACAAAGAAGCTTTCGGAACCATAAAATAAAATGAATGAAGAAAAAACCAAGTTCTCCAGAAATTCATATCAGTACAATACAAGAAACCTGGCTTTCGCCACGCCCATTCCCATGCACCACTACTCCTGACGCAAAACCCGGTATAATGCATATACAACCCTAACATATACTCGAACTTTGAAAACGCACCCAAACGCCTCGCACTATTCATTTTCTCTCCACACCCCATCGATTTACCGCCACCCTCCCTTCCCCACAACACCAACCACACTCTCCCTCTGCCTCGGCGCACCCACAACTCCAAGCCTCACAGCCTGCACAGCACTCATCCCCCCAACCGAATTCGCAATCGTCGTCCTTCTCGGCGCAGCCCCCCCAGACGCACCCTTAATCACAGGCGCAGACCTCGGGCTCAGCACACTCACTCCAACCACAGGCTCCTTCCCCGACCCAACCATCCTCCTCGCATGTCCGGCCGAGAAATGCGCTTCCGCGGGCGGACTACTAGCGCCGACTATAGAAGCAGCGGTGGGGCTACGGCGACGCGCAGTGCGCAAGGCGCTTTCAGACATGCTGTGTGCGTGACTACCACGCGAACGGCGCAGCGCGGCGCGGATCTTAGCACTGTCTGAGTGCGAGATATTCTCGGTGTCTGAAGTTGGCGCGCTTGAGTCGGGCGTCGAGGACGGTGTGAGTTCTTTGGCAAGCGCGGAGGTCGAGAGACGGTTTCCGGCTTTAGTGGGGTCGATGGAACGGAGAGGGGAGGTATCGGAGGAAGATGGAGATGTGGAGGATGGGTGAGTGGTGGGGGGGGTGTTATCGGGTCGTTTGGAGAGGAAGCCAGCTTGGAAGCGGCTGTTCTTAGGTTTGATGTCCAAGCTCGGCTGTGGCACTTCGGGGATGGGCGACGAATCCGTTGACTCGTCGAGAAGTTCCGAAGCGAGGTTCGATGGAAGCGGTGGCAAGATAAAGCTTGCTTCCGCTGAGGAAGCCTCGGGAGTGAACTGGGGCTTTTGTGGCGTCTTCTCAAACTCGGCGAGGGCACCAGAGTCAGCATCGTCACGCCAGCGCACGCTGCGCTTCTTCGGTGATTTCTTGTTTGGTGTGAAGGAGATACCCTTCTTACCCGGGAGCTTCCGACGTCTTGGTGAGCCTCTCATAGGGGAGGCGGCTACATGTGCTGGGACTGGGGCGGGCAACGGCTCCAATGTTGGCGGTGCGATCGAACCTTCGTCTTCAACGAACAAGTTCACTTGCTTCTTCTTCTTCGGTGTCCCACGCTTCATTGGTGGGAAAGTCTGGGTGACGCTAAGCGATCCGTCAGGCTTGATGACATGCGACGCAGCAGTCGAGCAGCTGTTGAATAGCCTGGTCAAAACTGACTTGGCATGCTGGACGGCATCTTCTTGGCTCATGGCTAGGATGTCGCCGAGAGAGGAGATCAGATCGAACTGGGCAGAGAGCAGCACTTGCATAACGCCCGAATCTCCGGATTTCTCTAACTCAACAACCTCCAGTAGCGCATCGCGTGCAGCATTCGCCTTGAGGAGCTCCGCCTCGCGCTCCAAGCTCGCCACTTCCGTCCCATCTGTTGTTCCATCGGCCTCAGTCAGCTGGCGAATACTGTTCTGTGCCGCGGAGTCGATAGCACGCTCCCAGTTATTCTTCTGCTGCCGTTGATGGTAGTGCTGGCGGCTATGCTCTAGCTCGACCAGGATCCCTTGGGCTGTCTTCCTCATCGCGGTCAAGCTTGCTGGCATTTCGCCATCCTCTCTGCTGTCGCAGATACTATCAAATGAAGCAATCCATGCTGATAGGAGCGAAATTCTACGCTCGATCTGGTGCAGCTTCTTCATGTTATTTGACTTGTCCTGTCTCTCTGAAACCGACAATTCGTATGCGGCACGAATCCTTGCAATGCCTTCTTTCGCAATGACTTCTCGCTTTTCGGTCTGCTTCTTAAATTTCACAAACGCCGCCTCTTCATAATTCTTCTGCTGAGCTCTAAGTTCAGTGATAAGAGCCATCTGTTCATCGATCTTAATTACAAAGTCCTTTACATGACGGTTGACATTATAAACATTTCTCGTGACCTTCGTCTGGATGTTCTTAGCCCTGTTCGCATATCGTAATGTATTCTGGGTCTCATCGAAATGCGCACTTGAAGGGCTGACACAGACAATCATAACCGTCCTACAGTTGCCTCCCAGTGAGAATTTAAGCAGTCGAGTGAGCTTTGAATTTCTGTAGGGGACGTGGTTCTTCTTGCGTGGGTCACATAATGCATTGATACAGCTTCCCAGGGCGAGCAGTGATTTGTTAATGTTCGCACCTTCGAGAAGCCGGTCTCCTCGATTCTTCGTTACGCTCGCGCGCTCGCTGCCCGCAAGATCGATAATGCTGAGTGTTGCCATAGTATGTGGCTCGTTCACGGCAGCGTTCCTATCCTTCTGGGCCACATTGATTTGCAAAACAGCATGTGATCGTGATGATGTTGCGTTCGCTTCTGTCGGTGATATTGTGCGGTACTCATTCCCCTTGACAATCATGTCCATGACTTCCTGGACGTCTTTGGGGTGGTGACTAGAAAGCGCGGCCACGGAGACAGTCTGGTTCGCATCTTCTCTAAGCATCAATCCTTGTTTGCTTCCACCCGGCTCGAGCAAATCTCGGATCGTCTCGTTGTAGATCTCTAGGTAGGAAAGTGACACTTCAGTATGCTTCTCGTCGCTCCTTTCTGCAATCTTCTCAAACAACTCCTGCATAGTCAAGAAAATGATGCCAGGTTGCTGGGCTGTTCCGGTGATTGTATGAGTCTTGCCGCATCCGGTGGCTCCATAGGCAAAAACAGTGGCATTATATCCGTCCAGCACGCTGTCCAGAAGGCTTCGGGTAGTCGCCTCATATACGTCGCCCTGTGTTGTGTTCTCGTCAAAGACTCGATCGAATCCGAATGTCTGATCCTTGCTTCTCTTCCCCATACTTGAGAGGTTACCGCGAGAAAATTTCGTCATGCCATTGTCTTCTGGGGGGTCGAACACTCTGTAAGAATTATCAGCACCGGCGGGAGTCAGTCTCAAACTTGGACAACATACAGGCATTTATCGTCCACAACTTTGATCACCGGGTGTATGCCTTTATTCGTAACTCTTGAGGTTGGTGCTGCTGCGAGCGACCCATCGCCTAGAAAGATCGTTCCATCATCGCATTTCTTGCTACAAAATGTTAGAATGCCGGATTATGATCCACGCAAATACACGTACAGTTGTGCTGCCTCCTTGAGAGTGAACGGTCTCACACGAACTATAGACTGTTATTCCAGCTCATATGAGTGTATGATCACCCTTACCAGTTACTGAGATAGAAGATGCTCCAGTAGGTGCCTCCATCTCTGTTGTTGTTCGGGTCGTCTGTCGAGCCTCCTCCCAGAACTCGCGTAAACAAAGCCCCTTTGGCCCCTGGTTGAGCTTGGTATATCGTAACTATAAAACTGACGGGCAGAATAAATGTTTCTGGTATCTTAGGCTGTTGCTGATGTTAGTAGTTCGTGTCGCAATTGTCGCAAAGAAAGGTCGTTATCATTGTTTGCTTGGTATGGGCTGTAAACTGAGGGTCCTCCTTGATGTTATGGTGGTTGTCTATCCAACGCAAGCGACGCAACCAACTGCAAGGCTGACAAGACAAGGCTTCGACTTGAAACGAAACATCCCTGCAATTAATTTCTACTTCTTAGGAACATCTGTACAAACACAGGTCACAAGAGGTTTATTTTCGGATTTGGCATTTCAAATTGAAGAAAGATTGCACATCATTCATTATGATTCATTAAGCTTGAAGGAACTGCCAGTCATTACAAGCGCAACAGCGACTAAAGAGCGGAGAGCCTGCGGATAACCATTTTACCGGTCGTAGAACACCAACATAACAGCCAGAACAGCCAGAGCCAGAATAGCTGCCGAGACTTAGTTCCATCCTCAAGAGAGCACCGTAACTTCAGGTAAAAGTTGAATCGCTGGAGACTTTGCGATTCCCAAATCAATCACCTCCTTTGCATTCTCCTTGCTCCAACCCCTCTCCGGGCCCCACGATATTACTTTTTTATGCTGCTTCACCACACCCATTAAACCGCTTATCATGGGACCGTCTTTCTGAATTGATGTCCAAGCGTCAAGTTGGACCTCGTTGATCGATGGCACAGCCTCCAATATCTTGTCAAGCAAGGATTTCGAAAAGTCTTCATAGAATGTATCGCCTAGACCTCTGGCGCGGTACCCATTAAACATTGGATCAGATGTATCAACCTGAACCATGACTTTAAGAATGCGAACATTTGTAGCATCCTTTAGACCTAGAGATTCTGTCACAGCCCAGCTCTTCGGAGGGCTTGCAAACCCGGGGCCAAGACGTAATTCAAATGATGATATAGACTTCCGACATCGTGGAGAAAGGCGGGCAAGAAGTGGTCGTTTTGACTTGAAGAACCGGTCGACACATGGGAAGATCCGGAAGGTCCTAGTGGAATAAAGGAGATGGGATGCCTCGCGGTTTATTTGGCGGGAAGCATATAATATGGACAACTTGCGGTGGATATTTTTGTAGTTGTCCGCGTCCAGATCAATGACATCGGGGCAAGAGTGGAACACTAAGGCGTATATCTTCAACCGAAGCTCTGAGGGAAGTTCGAGCAACCTGAATGGCTTCGTTATCTCTGACTCCGACTTTACATCTTCTGGGGGGTACGACCTCGTGGCTGAGATCTTCGCACCTCCCCGTGCCCTCAGCGTCAACACTTTATGTTTCATTGATGCAGCTTCCGGCTCTGATTTCAGATCTTCTGGGGGATATGCAGACAAGTGGATCCCACTACCAGAGACTTTCGCACTTCCTCGTGACCTCAGCATCAATACTTCGTGTTTCATTGATGCAGCGATTTCTCGTAAGGATTCAAGGTTTGAATTTGTCAAAGAGGGGTTTTATTGAATGTTAAATCGTAAAATAGGTAGCTTAGGGCCAAAATAGTACGAAGTAGTTGTGGACGAGTTTGGAGTGTAGCACTACAACGGGCGAGATCCTTTCATGGAGCGGTCTTCGAAAAGAGCCGGACTCATGGTCTCGTCTTTAGCAGAGCCATTTCGGTCTCCCCAGCTAATACAACTCTACGTCCATCGAAAGTAAAGGAGCGTCGAGTCAAATTTCGTTTACTGGGTGTCAACTTTGAAGAAGAAAGGACGAGAAGAGGACAAGAAGTTTATTTTATGTGGAAAGAACTGCTAGCGTGGTCAACTCGGTCACCGTACCGGCCACGGCTGGTTTTTTTGGGAGGACCATAATTCCATCATCGGAGACCCCCCGAGAGCCTCATCCAAGCTCAAATGTCCTTCTAGTTGGAGTGTCGCATTTGTAGGATTCACATTTTGGGCATTATTTGGAGCTCATATTTCCACAATGCTTGCAAGAGCAGTGCGCGGTTCCCTGCGCGCCCCAGCGGTCAGGGCAGCTCCAGCAAGATTCCTGCGACCCTCGACAGCTTTATGGAGTCGGGGGCTTGCCGACCAGCGACCAGGTCAGCCAAAGAAGCCGACAACTCAGCAAAGGCCTTCATCGGAACTTCCAACAAAGGCTTCCGCTGGCGGTGCTGCTGCGACTGGCTCAGAGGGGAAGGCGTCATCCATCGAAGACCCTGATGTATCATCCCAACAACCCGAATTCGAAACCCAAGCATCGCCATCCGACAATGCCCCACAGAACGAAGCCGCGGCGCAAGAATTCAAGCTACCTGATCTCAGAGGTGGTCTACCCTCAACGCTGGAGTTCGAATCCAAGGGTAGCACAGCCAAAGAATCTGCGGCATCGGCCTTGAACCTTACGGAAGACCCACACGAAGCTGCTGGCGGAGGTGGACGAGGGCCTAAGGGCGAGCTCCCAGCCTCAGCATACGTATCGTCTTCGGAGAAGAAGCGTGCTCGTGTCGCGAACTACCTATATGGGTCGTTTTTCGCTACATGCATTGCCGCCTACGTATACTTGGGCAGAAACTGGGAATCGGAGGAAGAAGAGCGGCAACACGTCGACGCTCCCTCTGGATGGTCTCTTGGGCTCATGTGGGCTCGTTTCCGTGCCCGCACGGGTGACCAGCTCAGTTACTACAGCGAGCCTACATTTAAGAAACTTCTGCCCGACGTTGACCCAAGCTTTGGACGTCCGTACACGCTAGTTTTGAGTTTGGAGGATCTACTCATCCACAGCGAATGGTCGAGAGAGCACGGGTGGCGTATGGCTAAGAGACCAGGCGTAGACTACTTCCTGAGATACCTCAGCCAGTACTACGAACTGGTTATATTTACCTCCGTTCCGTGGGCCATCGGCGAACCGGTTATCAAGAAGTTGGATCCATACCATGTCGTCACCTGGCCATTGTTCCGAGAGGCTACAATGTACAGAAAGGGCGAATACGTTAAGGTATAACTTGCACGCAATTCGATTAGTAACATCAAGCTGACTATTTTCCAGGATCTCTCCTACCTAAACCGTGACCTTTCGAAGGTCATTATTCTGGATACATCCAAGGCCCACACGGAAGAACAGCCCGAAAACGCCATCATCATGCCGAAATGGAAGGGTGATTCCAAGGATACAGAGCTAGTTTCGCTCATTCCATTCCTCGAATACATCCCAACCATGGCCGTTCCAGATGTGAGGAAGGCTATCGCCTCGTTCGAAGGCACTCACATCCCAACTGAATTTGCGGCACGCGAAGCTGTCGCCCGCAAGAAGTTCATGGAGCAAATAGAGGCCGAGAAGAAGAAGAAGCCTAAAAAGGGCGGCGTCAGCTTCTTGAACTCTGCTCTTGGCATCAAACCACAGGCTGCTTTTGAGGGAGAGCAGTCTGCGAGCGAGGCGTTTGCCCAGGGTAAGATGTTGCAGGATCAAGCGAGAGAGAGAGGCCAAAAGAACTATGAGGCCTTGGATAAGATGATTAGAGAGGAGGGAGAGAAATGGCTGAAGGAAGAGGCGGCACATGAGGAGATGGCGAAGCAGGAGGGCATGAAGGCTATGAAGAGCGGGCTGACTGGATTCTTTGGTGTGCCTGGGGATAAGCCCAATGAGCCTTCGTCTTCATCCTCGTGAACATGGGATGGCGTGGGTGGGTGTGGCACTTGAGTCGAGGGGCAGCATCTATTGCGGCGACTGTCCGAGTTCCTAGCTCAACTTCATCTTTTTGTATGTTGGCTTGTGTTGCGAAGGTACGATCTAGGTATGTGCACTGTGTGCGAAATTGTACAATACATTGGTTGGATTGGGCGGGTTGTAAGATAAATAGATGGGTGTACAAATAATATACTTTCCACAAATTTATTTTTGCCACCGTTATTTGTTGTTGGTTTTCTTGGAATAATGTAAAAAACAGGAATAAACTTAAATATTTCGAATGGAATAAAATAAACATTGGAAAGTACTTTTAGGGTAGAGTAACTCGACCTGTCACTAATATTATACCATACAAAACTGCAAAACAAATAAGTTCAGACTGCGTATAATTGCTTCAGACTTGAATTGATTTATTATGCAATATTGTAAAAAGATAAATCTCCGAACCGGAGAGTGGTTGTGTTGCGTTAGCCGTGAACCGTGGGGCCCATTGATGGCAACGATGGATTTTACCACTAAACAAACTGCAAAAAAATAAATCTCCAAATTAGGATACTAATCAGGTTGCATCAGCCGTGAATCGAACACGGGGCCCATCGATGGCAACGATGGATTTTACCACTAAACCACTGATGCTGGATTGTTAACCAATAATCGTATTCCATTATATGTTAGCGGGTCCCGTTTCAGCCTCTTATATTGTCTGGCGACCATGCGCTTTTATAACTCTACAATCTAATGTGGCATAAAAGAGCTCTTCTAGCTTAACATTAAATGCGTTGTGTTTGTGTACTAGTGTAGGGGAAGGGATAATTAGGCATAAGTATAGTTAGACCTAGTCCTCCCAGTAGATAATTGAGCTTCCTCTATGTTACTCTTCCTGTATACTGTTTTTCAAGTTGTTAGCTATAGGTAAAGGGTTACAGATAAGGATATATACGATACAGACTGAAATTGTTTTCTCGCGGGTTGTATGATTTTATCTTAAGTCGGGCTTTCAGGCTAATTAGAAAGTAAAGAATCTAAGCGTAGTTCCAACAATTTGCAAATGAATATAACTGAGTGAGATAAGCATGTTTGTGTCGATAACGGACTCTTTCAAACATCGGAGCCCGCCGCCCACCGCTCTGATTCTACTCTATACCATTGTGACTTAACTCACCACATCCTATAGAAGACAAATTGATAGAACCCGCTTTAAGAAACGTTCTAGGAGAAAGAAATGTATTTAATCGCTTCTTACCTAAGATATTTCATGTCAAAAACATGCAATCACGGAAACTAAGCGAGTAGCCAGTGAATTGTATATTTTATCATTCTGAGGTCTTCTAAAGGGATATTATTGGCAATGTTTTTGTTTCAAGATTATATATTTGATAAGAGAAAAGGAAATGTCAATTCTATATTAGAAACCACCTTAGCTATGGTATTACTACTATATCTCAGAACTAGGTTCTTATCGGGAAATATAGCCATCTTTCTCCATAAATTGATAATGGCGATTATCCCCTCTTTAGTTCTTATCTCCTATGATGCACCAACTCACTCCGGCATCCGTAGCATATGGGAACAAAATAGGGAGCAAATAAGTGATTAAGTATATCCGTAAATAAGATAAATAGAAGAAACGTTACCAAAGACATGATCTAAGTTAATTTCTTCCTTTAGAAAAACCCACCAAAACTCAATACGCATAGCAACCTGCGATTGTCTTAGCATCAGGTCAGGCATTTTCATCCCAATATGTGCAAATCCTCATTGCATCAATTCCTGCACGCCTTGCCAAAATGTGAGCACCACATCCATCTCGAGGGTGCATTGACTCCTTCTCTGGTCTTTACCCTCGCCAGCAAAAATCACATTTCTCTACCCGACCTACCGATCTATCACAGCCCAGAAACTCTCGCAGCACGGTATGAGAAGTTTGACAACCTCGACGATTTCCTCAACATTCACTATGCAAATATGGGCGTCCTGATCACCGAAGACGATTTCCATCAGCTGGCATGGTCATATTTTCTCGCAGCACATGCTGATGGTGTCTATCATGCTGAGGTGTTTTTTGATCCACAGTCGCACACCTCACGTGGCATTGATATCGCATCTGTTATTAAAGGTTATGGTAGCGCATGTGATCGCGCAGAAAGCGAGCTGGGGATGACAACATGTCTGATTATGTGCTTCCTGCGACATTTGCCAGTCCCATCGGCGGAGGAAACATTGCAATCTGCCCAGAAATTTATCCACGATGGTACGATTATTGGGGTAGGATTGGATTCGTCCGAAGTGGGATTTCCTCCCGAGCTCTTTACAGAGGTGTTTCGTAGTGCTGAAAAGGCTGGACTGCGACGCACAGCTCACGGAGGCGAGGAGGGTGATACGTCGTATATCAAAGGAGCGCTTACGGCTTTGAATGTTGAGCGGATTGATCACGGCATCCGGTTGACTGAAGATCCAAAGCTTATGAAGGAGATTGCCGCCAAGGGGACGCTACTGACTATTTGTCCCCTCTCTAATGTATACCTGCGGACCACGAAATCTATTGGCTCTTTGCCACTACGAGAGTTCTTGGATGCTGGAGTACAGTTCTCATTAAATAGTGATGATCCAGCATACTTTGGTGGTGGTGTGTTGAATAATTATTGTGCAGTACAAGAAGCATTTGATTTTGGAATTGACGAATGGAAGACGATTGCAGTTGCTGGAATCAAGGGAAGCTGGATTGATGAACAGAGGAAGCAGGATCTTGTACAACGGGTGAATGAGAGAGTAGCCCAGTTCAGTTGATTACCTAGCTACATAAGATATACATTATAAGTCTTTATTTTCATTATAAAGGAGGCTCTTCCGCCTTTGCGACTGACATATGAATCAAGTCACATAGCAATCTGTGGACGAGCACCCCCAAAAATCCAAAAGACTTGGAACTATAACGAATATCAAGGAATAATAACATGCAAATAATACCTCAGATCTCTCCCTGTGGTTTTGGTGGTTTCTACAGACTATAGAAAACGAGTTCAATCCCCACCAATCCGTACAACTCACGAATTTCGTTCTGTAGCTTAGATTGTCTCATACAATCAATAAATTTTGCACTCACTATTTTCCGATATACCATCTCCGTAATCATCTTCAACATATCTAGCACTTTTCATCTTCTTGGTGAAATTTATATACATTAGCGTCCAAAGTATGTACTTGATTGATTCCACTGGAATTTGTGCTACAGTAGAGTGGTTCTCTTACTCATCTTACTGATCTTTGACTGTCTCAAAGGACAACTTATTCCCTTCACTCTGAAATTCTTTGCCTTCTACAACGCCCAATTCCTGTTCAAGTATATCGTCTGGTAGAATCGCGCGGTCAATCAAGGTCTCTGTCGCTGGAAACCAACTATTGAGAGCTAGATACACACCCGCACTTGAAACAAAGCCCAAAAGCCACCCAAATTGATACGGATGAATGCCTACCCCGACTGATATGTGACCGTTAACGGAATTAATCAGCCCAGGAAGACTAGGCGCCACGCCAACCACGAAGGCGACAAGTGCACGCCAGTTGACGCCGTACGAGTATCGATAGATACTATTTGGGTGGTACAAAGCTACACAGTCGTATTTGCGGCCCTTGACAACCCAGAAGTCAAATAACATAATTGCTGCAATGGGGCCCAGGAAGATCGCAATAGCAGCCATGAAATTTAGAAAGCTACCCGCAGATGCGAGAATCTTCCATGGTACAAGTACCCAGGCAAACAGGGCACATAATAGTTGGCCTCGGGAGATATTCAGATATCGTGGTGCTAGTGCGGCGAAGTCGTTTGCCGCCGATAAGGAGTTGGCTGAAATATTAGAACCGAGCGCGGCCAGTGCAAAGGAAAAGGCACCGAAGAATCGACAGGCTCGGTTATCCCAATGCGTAATGAGCACGTTAGGGTCCCAGGGGATATCTCCGCCATACTTCGCTTGCCCAGCTGATGAGACCGCGATGCCGATGAATGCGATGAAGGTGAAGACCGCTGGTAGGATGGGTACATATATCATCTGCCATCCCGCACTAACGCGAGAGTACCGCGAGAAATCGGCCTGTACATTTATTGTTAGCATCTATTGTTTGCCTATCTTTTCAAAGCGGCAAGGATATTCTATTATACATACCTGATTCACACTGAGTGCAGCATAATTTCCAATCACTGATGTAAGGGACGACATCATGGCCCAGCCATATGAAGGCCCTGACAAAGTCGATTTCTGTGAAAAGATCTCTCCCCCGTTAGTAGTTGTAAATGCCCAAATCAGCATGGCAATCCAAGCGGGAGGCACAATGATTGTTTTCACGATAAACAGCCACCGTAGCTTGTTCGGATGCGTCATAAGAAATGGAACATGTATGAGCCAGAATAGTAAAAACCCCACCATGCCCAGGGTAGTGATGCCTTGGCCTTCTGGGATCTTGTTAGGGATACTGTGAAAGCTGGGCCAGATTGCTCCGATCATCAAAACGACTGAATTGCCGCCATTGACAACCTGCGTTGCGAACCAAAAGACAGCTAGAATCACACGCGTGATGATCGGGATGTATGACCCCCAAAAGCCCCAGCTCGCGCGCGCTATCACCGGAAAGGGGGTATGGTAGAGGGATCCAATGGCACCGTTGAACGAGATGGCGAAGGAAAGGATGAAGAAGCCCAACGCCACTAGACCCAGCGACTCACGCCAGGCTAGTCCGATGGAAATTATGCTGCTTGCCAGCTGCCAATTGGCGACGCTAAAGCAATCTGACATCCAATAGGCGATGAAGCTTACTACGGTCCACTTTCTCATAGCAAGAGGAACGGGGTCGAGATCTTTGTTTGTCCATCGCAGGTTGCCTGCCACAAAGGCCGATTCTTCCTGCTCCACATGGAGCTTTGGAAGTTTGAATCTCATGGGGGACGAAAGGAGCAGGACTTAACGACAGAAGAGCTGTGAAACGGTGATAGTACTGGCCCCATTAGCAAATATTGGCAAACCATCCTAATATATAGTTAAGACTGCTTTGTCGTGACAGTAACTCAATATGCCGCTGATAATGTCTAATCTGGCGATAGGAAGCAATAGAGATAACAATCCTATGGCGGTGTTGTTATCACCATTCCCCACACCGTTCCCTATGGGGTTAAGATATCTGCTAGTATCAGTCTTACAACCCCTGTCTGTTGTTGGATGGAAACATGCGGACCCTATGAAAAACGTAGTATAATGCATAAGCGTTCTCTACCCCACATAAACCAAGCAGCGGTCGCCTCCGGCCGGAAGCCGCGATATCATATCATGTCGTGATATCATATCGTGTTAGCGGGCAAGATTGACATTTATCCGCGATGCTAAATAATTGATTCATATCCCGTCGATAACAACCAAAGCGATATATCGGCGACCACTCGAAAGTGAGTTAGCGGTATATAAATGGAGTTTTTAAGAGATAAATCACCGTCCTGAGAATCACTATCGACAAGAATAGCTGTTGAGGATACTTTCTGGGAGAACTACCAAGATGACAGTCAACGCGTGCGAGCCTCTAGCTACAACCCTCACCCTCCTTCCCTTGAAAACCGAACAATTATCCTCTGCCGCGTCAGCATGCCTCGCTCTACAGAAATCTGGCCACATCCATGCCAAACGGCCGTTTGCAGCACTACTACTGGCACCAGACAACACGACCGTGCTCATGTCGTCATTGTCGCTATCCCATGTTCGACACGCAGAATGCGAACTAGCTCGCAACGCAGCCGACAACTACGCCTGGGACTACCTGGCCTGTTGTACGATGGTGTCAACATGGGAGCCATGCGCCATGTGCGCTGGAACCATCTACTGGGCAAACATCGGGCGGCTGGTGTACATGGCGTCTGAGAAGGCGCTCCGGGAAATAACAGGAGATGGTAATAAGGAAAACATGACCTTGGATCTGTCCTGCCGTGTGGTCTTTGCGGCTGGCCAAACGAACGTGGAGGTGACTGGCCCCCTTACTGAGGAGGGATGGGAGGATGAGGTGATTAAGGATAGCAGACGCTATTGGGGAAATCCTAAGGGTACTTAGCTGCCCCAGTGACAAAAGTTTACAAGCTGCTGCGTCGGTGGATGTATTTAAACTCCGCAGAGAGAGTTTCTTGGGATTGGAATCAAACTTGGCCACCCTCAGGTTCCCTATAAAGTTTAGATATATATTTGCTGAATTGGAGTATTATAAAGAAGCGCGTACATAAATCAGCAATGTGGGAGTTGAGAGTATTTGAACAACCTAGCTGCCTGGACATATGTTCCTACAGACCTAATTAATAGGCAATGGAACTCTGGATTCTAACACAGGCATTGGTATATCACTTACGTACCACTGTTCCCAGCGCCATCAATGCTTCACCACATATTCCGAGGGTGGAGAACACCGCAGGCCTTTTCCTTCTTCTTGAGGCACATCAGCTTATTCTCTTCAGCCTCTGTATTCCCGCAGATTGTGGGGCTGGTGCTGGTGGAAGGCGCCTACGCTTCTCTGCTTCTGCGGAGCTGGTCATGACCTCTTCGCATGAGATGCGCAAACTCGTGGGTGAGCTGATTTTCAGGCTAATTCCCCGCGAGAAGTGGAATTTGATATGAGGAGACGGATTGATGGCCTCAACGAATCGGGAAGATCTAGTAACCTAAACTCTCAGCTGTAAGTTGTCTCTCGCCTGATCATCATACATTCGGGAAAGACCGAAGAGGATATTCCTAGTGGAATTGACTCCGCATCGCCCAGTGAACTCCGATAAACTGAAGAATATCGAGCAGTGTAGATCTAGGCTTGGGCATAGTGGATGAGCTTGTGGTCCTTCTTGCGCATTGCGGTTTTAGTTGCATTAGAATCTATGTGGCGTCTTATTCGTTGTGTTAGAGGGCGCACGTCCTGGTCCTTGTCCTCGTCATTCCTGCTCTTTTTCGAGAAGAGGCATCGTGATCGTAGACGCAGTGCAGGAATCGACCAACTATACCCAGTTTCCATGAAACTTCTGTCGTGATTCGCAGATACAGTATGCAGTCTTTAGAGAGGCTCCAGGCAGCTTTCAGAATCGACCAAATGTTTCGCATTTGATGCGCCCTTGGACTGCCACAAGGAACTGCCAAGGGGTTATTCACTTGGTGACCGTAGCAGCCAAACAAATTTGGCTGTGGACTCTCGTACCACACGAATTATCCCGAACATTCAAGACAAGTAATTTGCACGTGACAATCACGTGACATAACTATTACTAACAAATCCTAGGTATAAACTTGGATCTTTCCTGATCCCTCTGCTGATGTTGGATTGCTAGTCAATTAGCGTAATCCAACATATGTTAGCGCTTCTCTGCTTTACCACCTTCGCTTCATTTCCATATCCACAAATTACGCAGAAGCAGCCCCCAATTTTTGAAAAGGGAAATGTCCTTGTCGAGCGTCTTCTGTACGTATCTCCAGGCAACAAGGCGCAGCCATGATCATCGCATTATGGCTCCTATGTATAACACTAACATAGCCTTGCCAGAGCCTTACTGAAGGCAAAGATCACCTGTGGGCGGCGCAGGCGAAGTTTAATGCGGCTAATATTGGTTGGAGCGCTAACCCGTGCCACCTTCCGTCCACCAGTTTTTTAGTCACAAAAATAGGCCTGGGCAGACTGAAATAGGAAAGAATGCAGGGTTCATAATCCTCAAGGCTTCCTCTGTAGCCTGAAGTCACGATGTAAAATTGGCGCTCCGTACATAAGTAGGTAGCCCTTGCCTCAAAGTGCAACAGATCACGAAAAACAATCTCCATTTCAATCAATTCCGCTCTGTAAACTCCAAACAATGTCTTTCGCTATCGGTGCAGCAAATGCTCCTGGCCTGGGTGAATGGGTCAACCCCGGACTCACCCCGCGCATGACGGACCAGGGTCCAGCGCCATATGCTGTCATTAATGCAAGGAACAATTCCACTACACCAGCCCCACGAGGCGATACTGTGAACATGTTTGTGGACTCATTATATGACGATGTTGAATTTGCCGCATCTATTATCACAGCCTGCGTCGACCAAACCGTATACGCAATTCAATGCACCAGCGCGCCGTCGAGCATTGGCACAGAGTCCTGTGGCCCCAATGGCATAGTAAGCTTCAGCTCCCGTCCTATATCAGGGAGTCTTACCAAGTACTAACTTCATCTAGATTATGACTGTAACTGCGGGAAGCGATCACTATGAGCTCGCGAGTACTGTCACAACTAGAACCTTGGGATACGATGTAACTGTCTCCGTCGAGGAAACATGTACCCTTGCGGGGACAACCGCAGCTACCTGCACTGCCACTGCTGGTGGGGAGGCTGATGGTACACATACATCGCAAACCGCTGTTGTGACTGTAGCCAGCCCTACTTACTACCGCTACGATGTCGAGATTACTGGGGGCGCCGACAAGACTAAGAACCCGTCACCTACCTGCGGTTCAGAAGGCACAGCTACGAATCTCAATGCCAAGTCGACGGCGATTTGGGCGTTGGCTGGTACTTTTGGAGTCGCCACCCTTCTCACGATGTTATAATTATGTTGAGGGACCGTGAGGCCCGATCAGTTCGATCATCTAATAATATTTTGCAAATATGCAGAAGCATTCATTTTGCGACTTGTTCTCATATATTTATGGATTTCATGTTTTTATGGACTTAGATACCCTCATTAGAATAATAATACACTGTTCCCAACAGTTCATCCTTGTGAATTGGTCAACCAGGGATCGTCCAACAACTCCCGTGCCGTTTTCCGTTTCTCTGGGTCCCATTGTAGCATCAATCTGATAAAGTTGAGGAACAGCTCTTTATTCTTCCCGTCCATATTTTCCTCGGCATTCTCGAAACTACTCGACGGCAGAAGCGGCAAGCGTTCCGGCTCGTTCTCGTCTGGCGATAGCCATTTGCCATCACCATGGAACTATTCCGCAGACGTCTTGCCTTGGTTGACGAGCTCTAGGGGCGGGAGACCAAGGATGGAAATCACCTCTGAGAGATGGGCTCCAGTTGTGTATCGCCCTTGTTTTGGATCCTGACCTCTGAAAAGATGTTTACCCTCAAAGATGTCCCAAATCTAGTCCTGTCAGTTTTGGGACGTATCTTTCCGTTGGAGAGGGCCACTCACCATGGTGCCAACATTCCAGATATCAGCGCTATAACTCCATGGAAGCTGGAGCATCACTTCCGGACACCTATAAATATCAGGGTAGGCGTCATCGTCATTTATTTTCGTCCCATATACTGCATTCCCAAAGTCGCAAAGCACTGGCTCCCCAAATGAATTCGGCATATCTAGAGTCCGGGAAACGTATATTTCTCGATCCGCTATTATCTTTAGCGGTGAGGGCTGAGAAATCTCATCCTCTTCAAAAGCAACAAGAATAGAGGTATCTTCGATAAGGTGAAGAATATTATCTGATTTGATATCTATGCCAATAAAATTAGTAGAATTCTACCTGAAAGCAAGAAGTGAATTTACCTGTGTGGATCAGATTCCGATCTGTATGAAGATAGTCAAGCGCAAGTAAAAGACGTTGGAGGATTACTCAAAGCAGATCTTCCGGGAGCCTATCTCGACCACGCCGATCGAGAAGCGTCCTTACACTATTCCAGAGGGGTTCATGTGCTAGGCATGGGTGTTTTCCACCACGACGACTCGTGAGCTCGAATGAGTCCAGACCAGTACGGACGTAACGATAGCCGAGTCTTGCTTTATTTCCTAGGCTAATATGCTTATAAATAGAAACCTCATCAGTATCTTGGCCATCATCTGTAAATATTTTGACGGCAACATGATTATGGGCTCTGTTTTGGAATTAGCATAATATGTTGATGGTGGATAGCATCACTGACTAAAAATCCCGTGCCAGCCACACCATTGACGAAATTCCAAACCCTAGCTTTCCAACGACTCGATATCGTGAGGAGAGAATATCCCCAATTTGAGCCGGATAGTATCGCTCGATTCCAAAGTTTTCTTCTTCAACTTTTTATGAGGGGTCGATGAGGGGGAAGGCTATATTTTGATATTGTCGTAGTGGAGATCGTGGTTGGATAGCTGCACCTTTGGCCCGTTTCAGGAATCCGGTCATCCGTGAGGCATTATTGAGGCCTTGGAGGATACCAATCATCCGAGGACACACCATTATGCTCGGTGCTCCGGTAGTAGACTGAAATACATCATTATCTACCCATTTACAATAGCCCCTGTCCCGAATCGTGGCAAGGCTAATCACGGGTGGGGGTGGACCGAGGCGAACGGCGCTAGGCAAGTACTGTAGTGTTTCATGAATCAGCCTTAACATGCTTATACCTCACGCCCACCACTCCCCGGATTTCACGACGGGATTGAGAGTAAGGAACCAGCCAGCCTGTTGTACGATTCAACACGTGCCAAGTTATGGAACATAAACCACGTGACTCGCTGTCGCTCTCATGTAACCAATGCTCCAGTTGTCAGCTTATCATCGTTATATCATTATCTAAAAGCTCATCAAGGCCTCCGAAAACTTCTCTTGTTTTTTTTTCTTTTTTCCTTCGAATTTCATAATCGCTTTTATATCCAAGTTCTGTATATGGTTGATTGCGCAGGTTGAAGGATGAGACGGTTGATCAAGAAGTTCAAGCGGTTCTTTAGAAACTATGAAGACCTAGGAAATCCGTTATCTTTACATGCGGATACTACAGCGACTATAATTGGACCCGACACTGGAGGCACTAAGACAGATCCGGAGTGGGCGCCATGCTTGGAAACAGAGCGAGAGTGCCGGGGCAGTGGACTTGAAAGACTCCCACCTGAAATCCGGTGCCAGCTCCTCTCAATTATGGACCTCCCACGGCTAAAAACGCTGGTCCGCGCGTCACCAACCTTTCATGAGCAGTATCTTTTTGACCGCAAGTATTTCCTCTGCAGAAACATTGAGAAGACATTGGGGAGCGTGACCGTTGAGGCATATGCCGTTCATCAGTCCATGGCTCAGATAGGCGACGCCGAACACAAGACTATTTGGGTACCGTACTCATACATAGAGCAAAGCACGCAGAGATATCTTCCACTTGCAGATAAGGTTATTCAAGAAGAAGCTACAGGCATAGCCGGCTTTTACTTTCGTTTAGTGAGGCCCATCGCCGAATATTATGGTCACTGGATACTAATATGAGCTTCCCTACAGCTTCATAATCTGCCTTAACACTGTGAAATACAGTCATATCACCCAATCCTTTTGCGACACAGAGAGCTTCTCTTTGGTTGTAACCTGCCATTGTAGGATCCCATACGCCATTCGCCCGTGTAGGTGTTTGGGGGCCTCTGATGTCATTTGTAGAAGCGAGACTCTGGCTGCGACATTGGATAATTTTCCTACAACATAACACATTCTAGATACAAACAGTACATCATTTTTAACGCCGCATCTAACAAAAACCTAAAATTTCCTTGCATCCCAACGAATTCTCCTCAAGTGCCTCTCGGGGTCATTGACCGCATTCCTGGCATGCAACCATCTCCCATTGTCCATTAGCAAAACCGTTCCATTTGGGATCATATCCGGGGAGAGATTCAGACAAATGTCAGTTTTATCAGCCCGTGCGTGACCAAGCGCCGCGTTGAGTTCTTCTAAAGCAGACGTTGCCTTCTCCGTCAATGGGTGTATTATATCAGCACGGTATCTGCATTTCATTTCTTTGGTGAATCCCTGGCTACCCCCAAGAGGCTTTAATACCGACCCAATAACGGACTTTGTCCCATTCTCAAATTCGGGTGGGACCTCAATTCTGAACTCCTCTCGTGACAGAGTCTCTACTGCCTCCCTGGTGAGAAATTTCAAAACGTTGTCCAGTTGCACCACTGACAAGGTCCCCCCTCCACACCGATCTGCCTGGAGAACATGCAGCCCAAAGAATCTGGGTGGCTCCGAAGCGTATGAGCAGTCTGTGTGCCATGGAAAGTCCTCCATAGTTTCTGAACGAGCGTGATGCTGCGCTACAATACTTTTAGGGGTGGGTTTGACGTCCCAAAACCAGCCTCGCGTGGAGCTATGCGTTAAGGGCTCTCCATGAGCATGATGACGTTGGAGACTCTGGACAAGTTTGAGGAGGTAGGTGCTGTCAGGATCCTGAAAGTTAAGCGTGACGGCCATTATACCATGTTTTTGAAGGGCAGCATCGATGGCGTTGACATGTGTGACATCTTCTGTATCCTTAAGTTCATATGCAGTGATTCGAGGGATTTCAGATTCTGTATAAAGTCAGTGTGATTCGAAGTTTTGTGGTGATAGCTTACCCGTGGCTAAAACAGGGGCGACATTCGAATCTCGTACAAGAGAGCACATCCATGAACCGCCATGACTGATAGCACAAATCCTTCCTGGTCCAGTCCTCCAACATCCATTACCCAACTGTTTGCCATCGACCATCATGAAAGTTCCAACCACATAATTATGCTCCACGATCGGCTTCCCTGATTTTGAAGATACTATAACATCAAACTTGGGCTGTCTTGCAACGCGCTGTATGACATAATTGAGTCCTGAAACTTCTGGATGAGACAGCCCGGTCAAATACTCCATCCATGCTTCAGTGCTAATATCTGTGCCAAAGACTATGCCTTTTCCCTTGCCGCTACCAGTTAGTTTCAGGACAAAGTCATCCTTCACAGCAACGCCATTGCGAGTACGCTGTATTAAGTCTTCTAGCTCTGGTGAGCCCGCCAAGATGGTTTGTGCAATACCATTCCGTAACGTCTCAGCCTCCTTTTTCGTCAAGACATCCTCCTCGACTAAGGATTCGAGCTCCTGTTGCACAATACCAAGCATCCGCTTGTCGTGAACAAGATATATTGTCCGCAAATCATTTTTGCAAAGCGGTGCCAGAGCCTTTAGCATATCTGCGCCGAGAGACTCCAGTTCCGATTGATGAAGCTCTAGGGCCACCTGGTGAACCTGCTCAAATATTTCTCCTTCAGGAGAAATTAATCTCCAATCCTTGACGTCCTCGGTATCCTCGGGGGCAATTTTGGCAGTGGGTACTGCGCACCACACCGTAGGACCAGAACCCCAGGCTCTATTTGGTATAAGACGAAGCTGTTCCGGCTTGATAAATTGCACTTTCAGGCCGCAGCGCTCCCGAAAATAGTACTCAAAAAGATGGATATCTAGCCCGAATTCCGACGATTTAAGCAAATGGATCGGCTTATTAATATCGAACATTTCCTTAAAGGCTGCATAAATCTAGACATAGTAAGTATAATATATTTTACTACGAATTATTCGGGATGGCTGACCTTCGAAGCTTCCACGGGCGATTTCAGGCCAAATGATTCGTATCCCATCTTCTGGTATGCTTCGTGTGTGAATGCCGCGCCGAAGAAGGCATTGAACATAAACCTGGCGTTTATTTCGCATATTTGCGGATTTTCAAGCAAATGATTGGTCGTGGTTGATTGAGAAACCGTTTCGGGTGCGTTAAAGAGAAAGTCTGGTCTCCATGATCCTCGCTGGGTTGCAAATGGCGGGACGGTTTTCTTGCCCTCGCCTTCAATCCACTATGAAAAACGTTAGAACAGAGTTAAATTTGTAGGATTAGTGGAGAACATACCCGGAGTACTTGTTCCTGGTGTGGCAGCAGTGGCATCCTCCGTGGAAAACTTGCAGCTTGGTCTGTCCACCATCGTTCTACGATGCTGGTAATTGCACGGCAAAGAGTGTTTCCTAGCCCGTCCAAGTGATTTACAAGGCTTTCTGGGATCACAAGTGGAAGAGGACTGGCAGAAATATTGTATGATGGTGGCCATTGCGGACAAGACTTTGTAAGGTTGTCTCGAAATTGGTCGAGTTCTTTAGAAAAACCTTCCCCAGAGTCTCCGTTCTGGTAGGCAGCTCCACGATGAGTTCGGTCAAGAGATACCTGAAAAAATGTTTCTTTAGGCATCATGGCAACAAGAGGATAGCAATACAAGCAGTAAGGAAAGATAGTTTAGAAATTAAAGTACACGTATATTTTCTATCATAGCTATATGCTCCTTGGGCCATCGTCTATGTCCCAGTCGCAATTTCGTCTGTACGTCACACACATGTGTAGCGTGCAAGAATTGAGAGTCAATTAGAGTCAAGCAAAGTTTAGTGTGCTTGAGCTTGAGCTGAAGTGAACCCGTTTCGGTCCCTGGGTATATTTCGATGTGCGGATCGACGAGGTTCGTGCTGTAATGGAGACCCCTGTGTGGATCGATTTAAAATCAACCCAACCAAGACAGAATTAAGAGTACCCACGGCCCGCACCGCGCAGATCTTTGCCCGCATCGCGCCCAATTGGTATTTTTTGAGGCTGAAAAAACCGGATTGGGGCTTTTCCGGAGGGAGCTGTTGCTGCTGATCATAGCTAAAATAGAAGCCCAGACTTAACCGTGCAGTTAGTGTAGCGTCACCGATGCGCATACACAGCGATTCACTGGTGCAGCTTGTGGAGCGCAAACAGCCCTATGTAACCTTGCGTTTCAACAAACACCGGGATCTTTGAATAGTTCGCATAGATGTATACTCGAATGTTTTATCGTTGAGGAATGGTGACTCCTTGGCAGGAATGACAGAGAATGCTGTGACCAAGCACGGCAATTCAATACGTACATACGGGGCACCTTGGTGGCACTCTTGATGATCTTAGGCTCACCCAATAATAAGCCCTTTCCCTCAACAGCACAAGGGTCGCTCCATTATTCTCCTACCTACGTGACCTGATTCATCTGGATATAGCAATTATTGCGAGAAGAATCGTGATACTACCTTGAAGTCAACACAATGGCAAGCTCATTCAGCATCGGGCATGTGGTGGCAGTTGCTAACAAGCATCCCTTTTATTCCTCGCATGAATATCCGTTGACACCCGAAGAGGTGGCGGAAATAGCTGCTCAGGAGCCCATATCAAAGAGTGCCAAAGATCTCCTGTCGCAATGTCCGATCATTCAGAAGGATGACTTGTAGGTCAATTTTTAACTGAGCAAGGCGGCTCAAGCTAATGATATCCAGGTATCGAGAGATTCCACGGCTTTTTACCGATGACAACCCACGAAATACTTTCCGAAACAGCACATACATAAGCGTGACAGGCGGAGGAGGGGGAAGCACCCAAAGCTTGTCCTTCTTAACCGACATTAAAGAGAATCGAGCACAGCGCAAAGCCTGTGGTGAACTCCTCCACCGTCTGGATGTTTTGAGTGAGACCGACTGCGTATTGTCATTGCATCCGTCAGGTAAAATGTACCGGTATGTGAGCTTCATGAGAAAGATTGGGAATATATTATCTAACATTTGAAGTGCTCTTGACCTTATTGTCGAAATAATCGAGCACGCGGGCGCAAGTGTTTTGCCACTTGGTCATCTGGCTGTGCCAGAGGAAATCCTGGCTATTTGCCTCAAATATCGCCCTACTACGCTCACTGGAGATACTAGTCAACTCGTTCAATTTGCTTCATTCGTTGAATCTTCAAACGCTGCCGGCGATTTGTGTATCAATAAGATATTGTACACGTCAGAGTCAATGAGTCGCCTACAAAGATCTTATATCCAATCCGTGTTTGGTCGCACTGAATCTCCTGTCGCCTTCTCATCAATACTTGGGAGCGCGGAGATGGGGACTTGGGCGGTGGGGAGCTTTGAGCTTACTGGGCCACAAGAGGATGATTCTGGTGATTTGATCTTCGACACCCGGAGTATGATTATCGAGGTTATGCCACTGGATATTGATTTATCGATTCGCCATTGTCCAAGTAGAATAATAGAGGGAGAGACCGGAATTTTGATCGTCACCTCACTCCAAAGATTGCGAAATCCACTTGTGCGGTACGTTACTGGTGATGTCGGGTCCATCCACCCCCTCCCACCATCAGCATCTGCGCTTCTAGGCCAAGACGCAGAGCATTTGCGGGTCCTGCGATTACGCGGCCGTGATATTCGATCATCCTTCAAGTGGCAAGGTGAATACTTTGAGCTCAACAAGATAAGCAAGCTAATGTCGACTCCTGCCTGGGGGATCGTACGGTGGCAGATCGTCTTGACAAGTGATCGCTCCAATGTCCACCATATCGAGATCCGGCTTATGCGGGCTAGCGGAATAGATGGTCTGGTTGCACAAGAAGCTATAGAGAAGACGCTGAAAGAATATTTTTATATCCACGAGCAAAACGAAGCCTTATTTCACATTAACCTGCGCGCTCCAGAAGATTTTATACGCAGTTCGACTGGAAATAAGGTAATAAAGTTGGTGGACAGACGGGAATAAGAGGGATAGTGTTGGCGGAGTGCAAGAGAGATTTCTGCGGTCTGTGATGTTGGGATCATTCATCCTTTCTACTGTTAGAACCAATATACCATGCAATTTAGCTTCCTTGTAGCTTTAGCATCCTCTGACACTACTTTGTCATCGGAATTATTCTCATGATATAGAAACCTCGACTCAATCGTACCGCCGCCGAGTTGCTGAAGGCACTGTAGCCACTATGTACCGACTGCTCCACTTCATAAACAGGTGGATTGCGTCGGGTTCCGGCATACTGTGTAGTACTATGGAGGCAGTGATATCAGTGGGCGGTTCGGGCAGATCCAACGATTTCAGGTGCATGCCTCGGTTTTTCAAGTAGCACGCAAGTATCCTAGGTTATCATAACATAATGCTCTGTTTCGGTCGCGGGAGATGCTGAGCCGATTCGCAAATAAAACGGACACATATCCCGTTCGGGTTGACATCGCTGCACCATGACGTACACAAATATGGATTCGGTCTCTGTCAAGGGTTTTGGAGGGACCGACGCCTGACTTGGATTCATATTGATGCCAGATTTGGCGTTTCAGGTGTATAATATAAAACCTGTTTTGGTTGACGCAATATCTAGACAGCTATACAATTAAGATGGCTCCGTGTTGTGTAGTTTATGGAGTTGTATTCTATGGCATGACAAGGAGTTACTCGTAGCGCGAGTTTCTAAGTTGTGTAACTCCCAACGAGAATTGTGCATATCGATGGACCATCTTTAAACCGACATCATATGGCTGTGGTAATGCATACTCATGGCCACTTCATAGTTGCCATACAAACGTCCCTTTGTGTAGACGATGGTCGCACAATTCAATACAGTGAAGTCATAAAGGCCTGCCATGTCTCTGTAGCATTGTAATATAATTCAATGGTTCCTCATGTCCTAGAACCATGGGATGAGCTTGGGTATTGGAAACATAGACAACATGCGACAGCAGATTAGCTTCGATTCGCCAAGATCCTCAGATCATGAATAGTCTGGTATGTATTATATACACGACAGATTTGATGATTATATAATTCCCTCAGCTGCCAAGCAGTCATTATAGTCCACCATCTACATAGTAACTCAACGAGTAATTCAGGAACGCGCACTGTGGCACATCCACGAACCCGCTGGACACGGACGGATAATCCAACAGGCGCACTGGGCCATTCTCATCTTTTATTTGCTTCCACTGTCCCGTCTGTCGTACTGCATGCAGCGTCTCTTCGTACTTCCTTACTGTTAAATAGCGCTCTGATGGGTTGGGCTGCCCCGTCTTCACAAACTGCGCAAAGTATCCCGAGTTCAGCTGCGCAGCCTTAAGGTCGTTTGAGTCGCGGATTGGGCTTACATTCCCAAAAATGAAGGGCGCCGTGGCTCCGCTATGGAAACGGAAGTATGGGAGATTCGGGTTTCCGTCAGGATAGCCTGGTGTCTCAGGAGCCCCGCCTAGCAGATTCGGATCATAACCCCCAATGGCGCGGTCCATCTCGTAGTAATAAGAAGCCGCGAAGGCACCTGACTGAGCAGCGGCAAACATGGTGGCCTGGTCGACACAGCGGAAGCCACTATCGGTTGCTACACGCGCAGAGACGTTGAAGGAATCAAGTGTTATGTTGCCGGTGTCATAGAGTGGGAATAGTCCGCTGTCAATGACGGACTGGGCATATGATGCCGAGATGCCTAAAGCTGCCTGGATACCTTCTACTTCGCTAGCGACTGGAGTGGCTGGGTACGTTGCGCCGATGGATGAGCCATCGTCGTGGGCGACTCCGAACATCGCAGGGACATGGGCAGTGCTGCCGTTGCGGTTCACGACATCAAGCTGTTGGGTATTCACGTAGGTGCCGTCTTGGACGACATAACGGGCCATGGAACTGAGGCCACTGACAATGGACGCGGGTACATTCTTAAGGCAGGCGATTTGTTCAGAAAGAGCAGTTTGGTTGCACCCAGCGGCAAGGAAGATGTTTTGTCCGGCAAGATTGTAGGACTCGGAGACAGTGAGGTATGAACTGTATGTTGTGGAGTATGTGCTGTCTAAGCCAAGTGTAACACCACCTCCGAGGTTGGACATGGCGATTGCACCTTGAAACTTGCCGTTTGCTGGCGGGGAACCGAGGAGGGCTCGTACAGAACCGGCGCCTGCAGAATCACCACCAATCGTGATCTGGTTTGGATCTCCGCCGAAGGAGGCGATGTTTTTAATGACCCACTGCGACAGTTAGATTGTGCTCAACAAACACCCCCCAGGTTTCTCACCTGCAGTGCGTTGATTTGGTCCGCAATTCCATAGTTGCCTGTAACATCCGTTCCAGGGATAGCGAGGAACCCTAATGTATTGAGACGATATTGAATCTGGACGACAACGATATCTTCACGAGAAGCCAAGTTGCCTCCATCAGTGCCTGCATCGGCAGCGGATCCCGTAACAAAGCCGCCACCATGGATCCAGAAGAACACTGGCCGCAAGCCCTTTTTGGAGCCTTGTTTCGGTAAGTACGGCGTTTGCACATTGAGGAAAAGGCAGCTCTCGGCTCCAGCTCCATATTGCGGGCATTGGGGAGCATAGGCAGTAGCGTTGAGAGTCTGTTTTGTTTTCGAGTACGGGACCGAGTGCACAAAGCGCTCAGGGTTATCGGCATACGGTATGCCGAGAAATCGAAATGATTTCTGATTCCGATATCCGATATAGGTGTTCCCAGTCGACGTAATAGTCACCTGGTTACTCGTTGTGGCTACCGCATCCCCGGGCTGGCCTTTCTGGCTTGACTGGGTGCATAAAACAGGGAGTTTGATACTTCGTGATGGTATAGGCGGGAATATCAGGTTCTCATGTGCATCTACTGCTACAGCCCCATCCGAAATATGGTAGAGGTGCGGGGGTTGGGCGCGGCCGGCATAAGCAACGTAGGACAACGAGCTGACGAAATCAGCGGTATGGGCCTTTATTTGAGAGCGAGAAATAAGGGATTCCCCTATGGCTTCGCATGCCGCTGCGGCATCCCTTTTAATGGAAGGATCCAACAAAAGAAAGCCAACGTGGTTGGGATCGTCAGTGCCGTTAAGGTTATTCTGGTACAACAGCGTTAGGGATGTCTTGGCATTAGATATAATTGGAGTATGCGCGATTGCAGAGGGCAGGACCAAGGCCAACAAGGCTATGTGCAACATGACGGGCAGACTGACTTGAACGACCAACTTAGATGATGCACAACTGCATGTTCGGGCGGGCTCTAGAATACTTTATTGTATTTTATAAAGCCATTGCGAGAGAGCTCATCCCTGAGAATGAGGGGTACAGGGTGCGGGGAAAGTGGGAGGGGAAAACGGGGAAATGGAGGCGAGAGCATTTTACCCGGGCATCTAGTGTTATTGATGGGTTTGTTGATGACAAGAATCACGTCCAAAACAGCGGGTTTCGTTGTGCGCACGGTCGGTCTTGTAAGCAATTTTTGGCCCGGGCCGTCCAGCCTGGGAGTTAAACCACAACTGTAATTTCAATTCCCTTTAGGCGCCATGGATTGAAATTCCCTAAATTAACAAAAACAAAATCGGGGATTTTCGGCTTCCGGGTAGTAAACTTCCCTGCGATATTTGCTGAGGCCTCTGAAGATTCCAACCTGGCATTTCAACCGTCGGGGCTGGAAGTTGTCTGTACAGAATTATTTGGGATTCCAATTAAGCTTTGATTGCCGAAGATTCGCGTCGAACCAGCCATTGCCTGTCACGACACCATCAGTATCTACTTTCCAAGTGCCATCTTCAACAAGCGACGCCCAGTGATGGAGAACCTCTAAGAGACGCGGCGAGCGAGATGGACCCAACGGGCAACGGCCATCGAACTGGCTTCCTGTAGGCAATCCCGAGTTTGCGATCAGGCGAACATCACCCCAGTCAACTGAGTCTGGGTCTGTATACAAACCTGCTCGTCTATTGATCATAAACTTTCAAAATCCCCAGCCTTTGTCAAAAGACATCATATCGAAGTTGGGGTTTTGCGATACATCCTGAGGCACAGTGCTACTTGATGGGAGTAAGAGATCTACCCAGTTTTCTTCTAGATCTTCAATGCTAAAGGTTCTCCGAAGGGAGTCGTCTGGTTCCAATGGGTAGATCTCGTAGAGAGTTTCTGGAGAAAATGCTGAAATACCAGGGGCAACGTTCATAAATCGAGGGCGTGGTGCGCGAGAAAGAAATTCCCTTGAAAACCTACCAATTCGAAACAATGCCATACTTTTCGATGTCAAGGGGCTCCAATCGTGATTACTGCTTTTGATCTCGCCGAGGAAGTTTTGCTTCTATCACTAAAAGAAGACAGTCCCAAGCATATACATCCATCAGATCTGTGTCGATCCAGTGCTTAATGGCAAGGGATTGTATGCCAGTGCTCCAATAGAACTTGCCCAATTCCCATTTATCCAGCTGGGTTTCCAGCGCTAACTCTTATGTGACCTACTTGTCGGACGCAGGAAACGGCCCTGGGCTCCAATGCCAGACGACTTTATAGGTGTGCAGGTCAAGAAATAGCCCTCCATCCAGGGGCGAGTCAGCATTGTTCTGGCCGTAGAGAAGAATGACGCCTGGTTCGTGGCCGAATGTATCACTCCAGAACGCCTCTGGAACTGGCTGGTGGATATCCGGAGTCAATGAGGTATATCGGCTGTTGGATAAAGAAGTGGGGTCCAAAAACGAGAAGAAACGGTTTAATGGGGAAGAATCAGGATTTGAAAACCGTGCCACCCCAGTTGATAATTCGACAAGCCTTGCAATTAAGTTACGCTCAACCACGGCCGTGGCTTCGTTCGGAATTGCCCTTTGCAGGAGCCTATTGTGTAGATATGCGCATCTCTCGGCAGAAAATGATGAATCTATGACGTCCATCCTCGTGGTAAAAGACTGGCGAAATGGCTGTGGTAGTGGGCGCCATTCCAAGTTGAGTCGAGTGAGGAGACCACCAGTGATCAGAACCACTATAGCAACGACGAGATGTACTGAAACCGGCATTAATCTACGCAGTAGGCGCGAGTCTTTGACGAAGGTGCTTATGAAAATAAAGCATGCCTTGGTTCATGAATCCCTAGTTTGTCCTTTTTTCCTATATCCACTAGGGGGCGAATAGTGCACCGAAATATTACCACATTGGCAACCCCAAACAAACCCTGGCAAAATTAGTGTTTATCCCCTGGCTGCCAGTTCTCGCGCTAGTCGGATGACAGCCATCGAAATCGGCCATTGCATTGCTAGAAGTACCACATGCCGCCGTCTATATAGACCGCATAGAATATTTAACAAGATAACCTCATATATGTACAAAGGCTCCTCCGTAATTATCATTTTAATTCATAAAATAGGAGATGTTGTCCTCTATGGTTATACTGTGATCACGTGGGCAAGGCAGACTGGTGGACCTTCCTGGCCCGTGCATGACAAGAGCCAAGCCCCTAACTGTCACATCATTGCTAGATCTGAAGTCGCTCGAAAAGAAACACTGCAAATTTTGGAAACGGCAAAACAGAGGGTGTTGGATTAAACCAAAAAATTATCAAAATATCATGGCAAATATGGGTTATTACTACTAAGACACTGCGTCTAAAATGTGTTTTCTTAGCTTTCATGAATGCTGTATGCCTTATCTCGAGCCGAATAGGAAATCATGACTTTTCATTGTTATCCATGCCCGCCAAGTATGCTAACGGGAATCCCCAACGTATTTAATCTGCCTACCCCTCCACACTTCTGCCGTTCCACTTCTCTTCGCTCTTCAGTCATCCATCACACGAGACGAGAAGCCATGAAATTCTGGGCCTCCGTTGTGGCCGTGGCAGCCCTTCTTGCCTCACCCGCTCTTGGAGAAGAAGATGTTAATTGGAGTAATGATCCCGGTCTGAACGAGCGCCCGGCGAACATCACAGGGCTAGCCTACTGGATGTATGCCTGGACTGGAACGTGAGTACTTTCTATTTGCGCCACTCGCCCTCCTGATTTGAACTTGAATCCCAGTCTCATTGTCATGCTCATCAGATATTATAATGGTACCCTATCCATACAGATGTCCCTTACCGACTGGTACAATGAAGACGATCGCGACAAAGGACCGTATTGTATAAACTTTGAAGATCAGACAGTTGAAGTCTCGTACAAAGCCGTCCTTGCAGTGACCAAACCCGACAACACGACTTCTTACGGGGATAGGAACCCCATGATGGTTGTTCTCCGTGCTTGGCCTGATGACCTGGACGTGACGGCTGGAAATTCCAAGGATATTTACAACTTTGGAGGCCAGGGTGAGCTCGCTATTGATTTCAATTCGATCGAGTAAGTGCAGTGGCCAATTTTGATGTTTACTCGTGCTGAAGCAGCTCCCCCCCAACCCCAATGGATATAACCCAATCCTCCATGTGTCTATACAATAGATAGCTGATCAAGTCTTTCAACACTAAAAAGCCCGCCCTATCACTCCTACCCCATCGGCATATCCACACAGAAATACTGGGACTTCAACGCCACTCACATCTCTGATACATCATATTCTTTCACCGGTAGGCGCAACAACGGCACTACCCGTCATACCAGCTTCAAATTTGATTATAAGAGTTGCAACAATCCCTCAGACTCGACGTACTCCGGTATAGTCCTAGAGCCAGGAGATGGGGATGCCAGTTTTGGTAAGATGCCTGAGATAGCCCCTACTATCTCGGGACGGTTTGACAACAAATCCGCCTCATTCGCACTCACGGGCCTCTATCAAGCCACCCTACCCGATGAACCCAGATGGGGCGGGCCAATCTCCATTAGCTTTCTTGGTAGTGTCGATAGTGCTCGCTCTGATGAGCTGTTGTCTAGCAACCAGCCCTCTTGGAATCCGACACTTGGTTTCTCCAAATCGACCAGCAGTTCATCGGGTGGTGGAACATCGGGTGACGACGAACCCAACGAAGCATCGCAAATTGGCACGCACATGTACGCTTGCTTTGCAATGGTTTGCGGTATATGGTTAATGGGCTTGTTTATGTAATAGTTTCCATGCATTCAGGGCGAGGCACCGCTACTCTTTGTATACTTGGCGAAGATAATCTTTGAGGGATAGGCGCGATCAAACGTGCCTCGCCCAAGGACAAGGCATCGATTGCGACCTTACGTGTGGACATTGCAAGGTATGTCGAAATGACAGCTATCAACGATTTCTATGATGATATGATATATACGAAGGATCATCTCAATATATACAGAGCAGTTACTCGCCTCCTTTTGTCCTATTCACAAGCCCCTACTTCAACGTCTAGATCTTCCCTTTATGCACAGGTTGCCACTGGGCCACCTGGCGCTGTGAACATTGTTGGGTCAAAGCCGTTGTAAAAGTCAGGAATCAAGATATCGGCATCCTGGTCCGTGTAGGCACCAGGCAGCTCGATCGTGGGGCTGCATGTTCCACCAGGGCCCGTGATGTGAAGCTGCGCACACCCGATGTAGAATTGCGCGCCACCAACTGTCATCGACGCGTGCAGAGCCTCCATCTCACTCCTTAACTGCAAGGATTTGTTAGCTGGCGCATTCACTCAAAAGTCTTCTACAACTCGGCGAGTCGGGAAGGGGACATACCAGGTAGTCACCAGACTCAAGGTTATCCGGTAGCTTAAACTCATGCGTCATCTCCACTGCCTCCATAATCTCGTTCGCCCACTGCCCATCTACATAACTCTGCTCGTCAATCTTGACCCAGCTCCCCACTCCACTCTCCTGCGTTGCATCCCCGATCGGCCCAAGCAAGAAATGCGTAATCGGCCCCGGATGCGTCGATGAGTCCCACTGGACTTTGATCGTATCGCCTGCAGCGGCCGCACAAACGGCTTCGGTGCGCGGCACAGTGTTGCCGTCCACGTTGCAGGTAATGTCGTTGGAGGTGACATCGGTGACGGGGTTGTTTGAGGGGGGCATGCGGATGCACTCCTGGTAACCCGGGGAGACGCCGTTGACCCAGAACTGGTGGAAGTTTTGGTGGGCCTGGACAGCCGTGAAGGCAAGGGGGAGGAGGAGGGCGGCAGTGTACATTTTGTAGGGTATTTGCAACGTGGTTTGGAGTGGTGGATTGAATTATGAGTAGTTCCCGGTTTATGGGGGGGCGGTTGCTGCCCATTTATATCACATTACTTCGTTACTTCGTTGCCCAGCTTTTGGAGAATGCTTCACGTGTGAAGCTGGTTCTCTAGTTAGGTGTCATATATATTACAAGGCATATAGAGGTGGCAAAGTTGAAAGCTTACTACTGTAGTACGTGACCAGCACTGGTTGACAATACAGGGTTTGCCGTTGACACCTTCATGGATGAGGCAATGATCTCTCAGAACATCATGTAAGTACCCCACGATTACTCTATAGAAGCACCGATTGTGTATCAGCATTAGGGCTCTATAGTTAGTGTAATTTCAGTTCAGTGTAGTTTTTCCGTAATTAATCTATCAGCGGCGGCGCTTATAAAACAAGCATTTGATATTTGCGCGACGAGTCCAATCTGGGGTAAACAGATTCTGGGAAACAGGTGATCCTGATTTGGATCGTCAGCCTAACCAAAACGTGGGGTCTTATTTGTGGGATTCCGTATCCTTGACATCAGGCCTTCATATACCCATACTCTATATATTACCAAGGCCATGTTTAACGCCTAACTCGTTCCAGGATTGGTGAGATCTACTCAAATGTGGCAATAGTGATCTTTGGGTGACCCCAAGACTTGTTGGTAGTCGGAACATGCGGGAAATGAACCGGAGAGAAAACACCAACCCGCCCAGCATATGCGGCATGCGGTTTGAATTGTTCATGGGCATGAAGATCCAGTGATAATTGCTGTTGTTCCTTGCCGTCAATCTGGTCGTTGTTTTGTGGAAGTTGCTGGCCTAGAACACGTGGAGATACGAGTATGATAGGCTCAACCTAACTCCTGCTATACTTACCAAAGCAAGAAGCCATGATGAGATAATCCAACACGGTTGAGCCAAGACAATTATCTTGTTAACGATAAATATTCAATGTTGACTTGATGCAAATGTTAATAATGGAACAAAGTTTATTTAGCCAGTACTCTAATCTTACCTACATCCCCATGTGCCATCCGAATTTAGACTAGAGGTTTTTTGACACAATCCGCACGGCACAAGCCGATAGCATCCGCGCCCGATCTGGGGTGTGGAGTGAAATATTTGAATCTCACCGCATTTGACGCCGTAACCTCACTTCATATTATCGTTTATGTCATATATAATCATATTTAGGGCTGTGATGGCCAATATAGGCTGATGAAACCCGTTAAAATCCCTAGGCTCAACCCCCCAAAATACAACAACCGCAACTAATCGCCCCCCATGGAACCCCTCCACAACCAGCCGAATCCCCTCAGTGGCGACGGAACCTCGAACCCTGCTCTCACAGGCGGGGGCGCAGACGATAAAGGCGCATCCCCCTCATCAGCACCGTACTCACCGCTGCAACCACCTGCACTCCATACGCGGTCGTGCGACGTGTGTCGCAAGCGAAAGGTCAAATGCGACAAGATAAGCACAGGATGCTCGAACTGCGCCAGGGCGCACATAGACTGCCACTACCCCGGCCCCGGACGCGCGCCTCGGCGGCCGAAGACGGGAAAGCAAGTCTCGGCGAGGGAGACGGAGTTGCTGAAGCGGCTAAGGCGGCTGGAAGGCGTAGTACACGAGTTGAGTGGGCAGGTGGACGAGGAAACGCATAGGAGTTCTACAGGCAGCCCCAAAGATAAGCCATGGAAAGAGAAGGATACCAGCAGTGAAGGTGGCAGTGTAATGGGCAAGTCCCACCCAGCGAAGGGGGCTGTCAGGGTGGTGGGGATGGATGAGGGAAAGACTATGACTTCCAAGTGGCTGGAGCGGATGGCTAATATGGGGGAAGGCCCCCCCGAATCCGATTTGATGAAACGGGAATTTGGGAAGCTAGTTATAGACGAGGGGAAGAGTCATTATGTCAACAACGACTTGTTTGCAACTTTAAGCCACGAGGTAGGTAAAATAATGCCCTTCTTCCTTAATAACGCGCCATTCCCTGACAAAGGTGTATGTAACTAACTCCTCACTAGGTGGAAGATATCAGAGAAATATTTGATGGTGATGATACTTCAGCCGACGAAGATGGAGAGTTCACCGATCAGCCTAATCCAAAATCTCCTGTGGAACACCAGGGATTTTTGTTCGGCTACTCGAGCACTATGGTGGATTTGCGGTCTCTGCACCCTCTGCCGTCGCAAATACCATACTTCTGGGATGTCTTTGTGGAGAACGTGGACCCTCTCACAAGAGTCCTCCATGTGCCTACAATGGCCAAGGCAATTAAGGAAGCCAAAGAAAACCTCGACTGCCTGAGCAAGAGTATAGAGGCATTGCTTTTTGCAATATATTACTCTGTCGTGACATCCATGAGTCAGGAGGAAGTCAAGTCGAGTTTTGATACTGACAAAAGCGTGTTGATTGATCGTTATAGATTTGGCGTAGAGCAGGCTCTCGCACGAGCTGACTTTCTCAATACATCGGAGCTGGTTATCATACAAGCATTTTCTATCTTCCTGACCTGCGTTCGTCGTCACGACCAGTCCAAATTTGTCTGGTCGCTAGTTGGTCTTGCGATCCGATTATCGATAGGCCTTGGCCTACACCGCGACGGCTCCAAGATGGGCCTTTCGCCTTTCGACACTGAGATGCGCCGCCGGTTGTGGTGGTCGCTTTGTGTTCTGGATGTCCGCGCATCCGAAGACTACGGCTCCGAACCTATGATACTGGACGGCACCTACGATACCCTTTTGCCTCTTAATGTTAATGACACTGATCTCGACCCTCTAGCTACTGAGCCCCCGGAAGAGATCGTCGGCGTGTCTGAAATGACCTTCTGCCTCATTCGATACGAGGTCTGCAAAGTCATGCGGCACTTGCCTTACTCTACACCTCATGTCCACGCCCCCAAAGAACTCTCAAGAGCTACCACTTTTGAAGAGAAGGAGAGAATGGTACGGGATCTACACATCCACCTCGAGACAAAATACCTTCAATACTGCCTCAATTCTGGCCCTCTGCATTGGGTCGCCGCCACCGTCTCCCGCCTCATCCTCGCAAAGATGAGCATTATGATCTTCTTCCGCGGCCCAGACTCCCCAGACAACCTGCCCCAGCACATCCGCGATCGCCTCTTCATCGCAAGCATCGAAATCAACGAGTACAGCCGGCTTCTCGAGACCGGCGCCTCAACAAAGAAATGGGGCTGGCTGTTCCACACATACGTCCACTGGCACGCCCTCGTGTATATTCTCCGCGAGATCTGCAAACGCCCACGTTGTCCCGTCACGGATCGCGCGTGGCGCGCTGTGGATAGCTCCTTTACAAGTTGGGACGACGCAGTGAGGCACTCCCGTAGCTCAAAGAACGGGATGCTGTGGCTGCCCCTACGCAAGTTGATGGCCAAAGCGCGTCGTAAGCGTGAGGAGGACCTTGCTGCTGTGGCAGCCGGTGACCTATCACGTCAGGCACCTGGCTTTTTGGAGATGGATAAATGTGCGGTGCCAACAGAGTGCCCGCGTCTGGGGTCTCACAATGGACAAGAACAGCAGGGACAGGAGCAAGAACAACAACCCGTTCAGGTTGGCGACGTCGAAGTCCTCCGCCCATTGCAACAAGGTATATTGTACCCTGTTGACCAGCCGATGTCTGATTATGCCTTGAATGTTCCTTTACCACCATACACGATGGAATCACAGACGCCGGAGGTGAGTGCGGCTATCGCGGAAGCTGGGGGTAGACCAACGCAACTGGAGGCGCAGTTCCAGCAATACGAGAACCAGCAGGCCCAGATGGCACAAGAACAGAATGCACAGAACCCGGTATACCAAGATGTCCAGAACCAGGTGCCTGGATTTTCAGGGCAGATGCAGGGTCAGGTTCCATGGTTGCTTGAGGCGCCGCTGGGGGATCTGGATATGGAGATGGGGATGGGCTCGGCGGAGAGTAGTGGTATGGATGATTTCTCGTGGGAGAATTTTGATGATTTGGTTAGAGATGTTATGTTGCAAAATGACGCGGGACAGGCCACCGACCGGGGGCCATCGATGGCCAGTTTTGGAAACTGGTGGTAGGTGGGAGGACATGGGATTGGAACTGTACCTGATACGACAATGATATTTATGGGCTATTGAGGGTGGGCTGGAGTTATAGTGGTATTATATCCTCTCTACTTATTGCATATAGTTCGATGGTCTCCGGCATTTATGGAACATATAATATTTTCCCAGTCCCGCTCACCATGTGCGTTTTTGTACTCACAAGACAACAAGGCGTGAATAGCAAATGTATACTGGTTATTTTGTTGTAGCGATCTGGCTACTCAATTAACCACCTGTCTCCCATCTTACCTTTGAGGTGTAGCAGGGAAGGCGGGTAAGTCGTAACGAGACTCCGAGCCTCAAAACTTGGGGTATCAGAGAAAATGAGATGCTGCGTAACCCCTCAAAGTCAACGGTACATATATCCACCACAATCTATAGCAAAAACACAAAAGGGCAAATTCCCTCACGTTCTTCATGGTATTTACAATAGCTGTAGGTATGTGAGTGTTGTTCAAGAGGCGTACTACCGAAACTATCGACTTGTTGGGGAAAGAACGGTGGTCGTTCGCCCCTTCCATTTCTGGTTTTCTTAGGATGCGCCTCCCACCTTGGCCCTCTCCTTCTACTTACTTCACTTTCACCTTTCTCCTGGTCACCCTTCTACCTTCATCTCTCAATCTCCATCCTTCAACCCCTGTCCGTCAACTCTCATTAGTTAACCCTCATCGTACGGGCTGTACATTTCTGGTGGATGGTTCCAAACTCAGATATACTAAACTCGCCTCGAGGGCTTTCAGGGGCCTTTTCACTCGTTTCAGAGGCCACCAAGCTCAATCTTGAGATGCATGCATCTGAATCCATCTTCTCATTTCGATCTATACCCAGAAGTCTCTCTTTACTCGTGCATCGAGCAACATCTCCTTGCGAACAATTCACTCATCGAGAAGCTTCATTGATCCAGTCAAATCTATTTGACCAATTTGGCTCATCCAACCTCAATTTATCTTCAGCTCAACGTGGTACGTTCTATCATGTGAAACTTCCTCAATAACATCACCGTACAACTTTACTGATCAGACTTCAGACTTTCACATCAGCATTCGCTAGGGAAAATCTGCCGATTTCATATCATGGATTCTAACGATTCTCTATCGGACAGCTCATGCGAATCCGGCAGCCTGGGGATCAACCACATCATGAAACCTATATGAAGCCATATGATTCACTCTATAGGTTATTTCAACTAACGGTAAGCAAGGTTTCGGGATGGAACTTCAATTTCGTCGGCGCCACGGACCAGCCGATTGATCCGGACGTATTTCGATTTCTGGATCTGCCTCGCGAGCTCCGTGACAAAGTCTACAGAAATCTACTCATTTACCACGAGCCTGTGAAGTTAAAGCCCTCCAAACTTCACGAGGTTGGGAAGTCTTCGAGACGTTACGAGACTCGCTTGGGACTAGCTCCTCACGTACAAGCAAAAAAGTTACCTGTGAGAGTTTCGCTGTGCTTTACGGCGAAAATATATTCCATTTTGCAAACAGTAGTCTTCGCATAGCGTACTGCGACTTGGGTCTCGACATGTATTCCTACCTCGTTAAAACTATTCACATAGATACGTTCCCATCTGTAATTACACATGGTCCAGAGGAAGGAAGATACAAACGATGGCAGGCAGAGCACGACCATACGGGACCCAGATCTATATATGCGGTCTCATCGCTGGGCTATATAAGACGCTTTTCTTCGGTTCTTTGACAATCTAAAGAATGTGCGTTACCTAGAGGGCTTGAAATTTTGACAGAACAGAATGAGGAGACTCTCCTCAAGGCCAAACACTGCGTTCCCAAGAACGCTACCATCGAGTTTTACAGTGCAACCTCCGATATAGTCGAACAACTTATGACTGCGTGGTCAAATCATCTGCCTGAAAAGATAAAACTTCCAGAGAGGTGAGTGGTTGCATTGACCTATCAGGATAATCCACAACCCTTTAATCCCTTGGAATGGAGCAAGCAGCAAGCAAGAGAGCTTGGATGGAATACATATAAGAACCACGTATCTCTACCTATATTTGCTCGTACCGAAAATAGTGTTACAGCGCTAAAGAGATCATATCCTGAGAGTGCGACAAGCAAAAACACCTTACTCGAAATTTTCCTAATTAATGTTATATGTAGGAAACCTTGGTTACGAGCCACGAGAGATCAAGAAGCAAAGGCTTGATGTTGAAATTACCCGCCATGACTTAAGTCCGTTTGGTAGCTCATCGGAGCAGATAGGCAAGAGTGGATGGTTGGTGCACACTGAAACACGATTGGTCGCCTTGGAAGAGATTAAGCTTGCCATGGAAGAAAGATTGCTCGCTATAGACGAGAAAACTCTCGAGATGGAACTCAAAACTCTCACCGAAAAAAGGGTCGTTTTGGACAAGAAGAAGGCCACTCTGGAAACCAGAGGCTTGCCCTTGGTAAGAAGAAGCTCGCAGTGGAGGATGGGAAAATTCCCCCAAGTCCGGAATCTACGGCTCCCAGTGAAGAATGAATGGAGATTTATGGCATATGGACATCTTGAGATTCCAAAGCTATGAAAAATGGGATAGATGGAAACAACTACCTCGCCGAAAGCACACACAGAGAGAGTGCAGGATCCGAAGTTGCTTTGTCTTCAAAAACAATCAGTTCGCGTTTTTGTTGCAGCCCTAGCTTCTTGTATGCACGCATTCACCCGGAATGCACCCAACTACAGGGCGACGGGACTATTATTTCTTTGTTGCAATATCGCCTTGTGCTATTGCTTGTTAGAACGGTAGCCTACACCTAGAGAGCCCGATCTCATTTGCGTTCAATCTACCTAGGGATGTGACGCGTGTAAAAGGTTGTCTCCATAATTCTGTTTTGAGAGGGTAAATCCAACCTTTCTTTCCCAACTACTTCATGAGCCTTGATCCCGATTGCCAGTCTATCGGCAAACAATATTTTCTATATCCTCTATACCCAATCTACCATATCTCATTGCGATCACCAAGCATCGCTAAAGCTATCTCTTCCTCTTCATACAAAACTCTTAAGGATATGTCCCCCGTTCAGGCTCGCTCTCAAAGAATTTCTCTGGTACCTCCCACCCTGGTACCTGCTTCTGCAACGCCAACTTCGCATCATGAATGACATCGTATCCAAAATTAAACTCGAAGAACTCTTCTGGGTTTTCTGTTGGCATGTTAGTTCTCCCCTTGTCACCCCAAAAATAAAAAATAAAGGCGCTAAAGACTAAGGTATACGTACTCGGCACTTTATCAGCATCTATATACTTCGCCGCTGCCTCCCTGATCTTCTCAGGTTCATCCTGTCCCGCGTTACTGAAGTGCTGGATCGCGCTCGCGCGGTTGAGACGCAGTCCCTCGTAGAGGGCCAGTCTAGATGTGAGGTTTTCTTGCGTGGCGCCCGTGAGGAGCAGGCCCAGCGCAAGAGCGTCTTCGATGGCTTGGGCGCCACCTTGGCCTTGGTCTGGGGGATGTTAGTTGCGTTGGTTTTGGGGTTACGGGATGGCAAAGAAAGTGGAGGCACGTACGAGGAAGCATGGGGTGAGCGGCATCGCCGAGGAGAGCGAGTTTGCCACTGTACCAGGTTGGGAGGGGGGCGCGGAAGAGGAGAGGCCATTGCTTGATATCTCTTGCTTTTCTAGGGGGTTGTTAGCTATGTTGATGTGGGTCTGGAGGGATGGTGATGAGGTACTTTAGAACTGCAATAACGGATGGGTGGAAGGCTTTGTAGGTTTCTAGGAGGGCAGATGTCTCGAGGGGGGTGCGGTAATCTGTGGGATCTGTTAGTGTGTGTTCTTGTAGTTTAGGGGGGATGTATTGGCATGGTCACCTTCTACATTCTTGACCTCCTCATCACTGCTAAAGATAGCCACGAAATTGTGCTGCTCGTTGCTTCTCATTGTCAGTCGTGGGTTCAAATGCGACTCGTTTGAAATTAGGCAAGACATACTTTCTGCAAGGGTACCACACTAGCCTGCGTCCCTCAGTAACAATAAACTTGAGCCTTCCGTCGTCGTCCTTGGACCAGATGGCTGTCTCTGGGTCCTCTGCAATCTCTGAAGTAGGGATCAAGAAGCGGTAGCAGAAGTTGTACTTCTCAGTCGGAAGTGCGGGGTTTGGGTACCCTACCACGGTCTCAACGGCTTTTGAATGCACACCATCCGCAGCAATCACCAGGTCACCACTGGCCACGCTCCCATCCACGAACGTCACAGAGCCCGCCTCAGCATCATAAGTCGCAACCTCCTTTTTCAAGTGCACCACAGCCGGCTTCCCCTCTCCTTTCTCCCCCAGCGCCAAGACCTTCAAGGACTCATGCAAATCCACCCTATGGCACCACCACCACGGCGCCCCGAACTTCCCGGCAACATACCCCTCATCGGCCTCATGGAAGCACGTCAGCGTCGTGCTGTCGGCGCGCCAGCTCTTTTTGGCGTTCACGAAGCGCGCGGCCACGGGATCGAGGCCGAGGGCGAGCAAACCCCGCGAGGCGTTCGGGCAGACGTGGATGGCAGCACCGATCTCGTTGTTTAAGCGGGAGCGCTCGTAGATGGTGACATTGTGGCCGGCACGGCGGAGGGTGAGGGCTGCGGCGAGACCGCCTATGCCGGCGCCTACTATGAGGATGTTGAGGGGGGAGGTCGCCATGGCGGGTTTAGGAGGAGTGGTTGATTGGGGATGGGTTGGAGGGGTAGGTTTCGAGGGTTTCGGGAGGGGTAGTGGTTTGAAGTTGAGGTTGGGGACGGAGATAGGTGGAGGGGGAGGGAGAGAACGGATAAACAATGTTCAATGTGGATATGATATACTAGTATAGCATGAGGCTGATTAATGATGGAGAGAGGTTATAGGACTTGTATTAGATTCCTGATATCCTTGGCTGCAAGAGTACGTTTACTCCTACGGTCTAGAGTTCTTCCCCGTGCACAACCAGGCACTCGCAATCGCAATCGTGCGATTGAACCGTGGTCCACTGCCGTCCATGCTGTATCAGTAAGCCAGGTAGCAATCCCACTAGCGTACAGGGATCCGCCGCTAACGTGACGCGGCTTCAGGGCTTGAACAGGCCTAAGGACGCCAGGGAATATCCCGGCAAAGGTACCAGTGAGGGTTGCAAGTCAGGGTTTAGAACACGAATACTATAGGTACAACCGTATGCACTGACCTCCAGTGCATTTGTAGAGTACTCGTACACAACCCAGGTCAAATCAGGCAAATAGAGTACACCAACACAGTAGAACACAGTAGTAGTGTACCAAAATTCCCAATTGTGGACTATTCTTCAGCTCTACTCCGACCAGATCTTCTTCCACGGGATACCCGACTGGATACTATGAAAGCATAGTAAATGTATACTAGTAAGTCACTGAATCCTCGACTTAATCCCTAACTGGATCTTCTACTGAGTAATCTTCGTACTAAATACGAAAAAAAGGGTGCCATTCTTTCCTAGGATTCCCCACTGAAACGATAGAAAAAGGAAGGGGTCCTCTCGCTGTCTCTCCTGGCCCTCGTGGTTGACATCCCCACCGCAACCATGCCGCCAATGTCAGCATGCAATGTGCGCATTCAGTGGGAACCTTCAGTGGGGTCGGGCCTGCCGCACGAGTCCGCCACAGCGTGGCTACAGGGTCGCTACAGGGTGGGAGGAACATGCCTATCGCTTGTGATGGGTTCAATCATGAATCAATAGTAGTTCCTGCCCCATAAAACTCGAGATTGCGATGTCGAATTAATCGTCCTAGCGTTCCCCCACTGTTGATACCTTCCGTGTCGAGTCAAGGAACTCCAGATACCGCGATGCTATAGATCCTTTCCCCTTGCACTCTTTCTTTTTCCTCCTTCCTTCCTTCGATAAACAACTCTGCAATTGTCTTCGTATCATCTGTAGACATGGCGGACGAAGGTGTTCCCGTTCAAGAGAAGGCTGCCCCTCTGGCTTCGGGGGTAGCACCTGCTGCTGTGCCTGCTGAGAATGTGGTTTCGGACAATGAGGTCGACGAGAAGCCATATCGCGATACTTCGGCCAGCATCGAGGACCATAACGAGCCCGAGCCGCGCCTACACGCGAAGACATGGCTCACGGTCTTTGCAGTCTGCCTGATCTACTTTGCGCAGCTCATCAATGTTGTTGGCGCAGGTGCTGTAAGTTCCCAATCCCAAGATCTCGGATAGCAAGGCCCCCTCTGACCACTTCCCAGCGCGCACAAGATATTGCAAAAGTAGTTGGCGGCTCAGCAAACAGCACCTGGCTCACCTCTGCCGTTGCTATATTCACCACCGTCCTCTCTCCCCCAGTCTCCCAAGCTGCCGATTTCTGGGGCCGCCGATGGTTTCTCATCCTCCTCACCCTCTGTGGCGCCGTCGGCTCTATTATCGTTGCGCGGGCCGACACCATGAACATGGCCATTGCGGGGCAGTGCGTTGCCGGCATCTCATATGGTGCCCAGCCTCTCCTTCACGCAGTCACCTCTGAGGTGCTGCCCCGAAAGTACAGGCCATACGCACAAGCCGCTGATAATGTCGCGGCATCGTTGGGAGGTCTGGTGGCTCTCCTCGTGGGAGGTGCCATGACCCGCAGCAACCCGGAGGGATTCAGAAACTACTGGTACTTTGCGACCGCGATCTACGCCATCGCGACACTCCTCTGTCTCGTCTTCTACAACCCACCGCCATTGCCAACACAGCTCGGGCTCACGCACGTTGAGAAGCTGAAGAAGCTCGACTGGATCGGCTACTTCTTCCTCACTTCCGGCCTTGTCCTCTTCTGTATGGGCCTCTCCTGGTCGCAAAACCCATACGCATGGCCAGATGTCCATATCATGGTGCCCTTCTTCATCGGCCTCGCCTTAATTGCTGCCCTGATTGTCTACGAGACTCGCTTCAAGAAGGATGGCATGTTCCACCACGGCCTATTCAGCAATGGCCGCAACTTCTCCATTGCGCTATTCGGTGTCTTCGTTGAGGGCCTCGTCTTCTTCGCCGCGAACAACTACTTTGCCTTCCAAGCATCAATTCTCTATGAAACAGATCCACTTCGTGTTGGTGCCCGTTATGGTATCAACTTCATCGTATATGCTATCTTCGCAGTTCTCGGAGGCGCGTATTGCGCGACGACTAAGCAGGTCAAGATCCCAACCGTGATCGCCTTCGTCAGCATGATCATCTTCTTCATCCTCATGGCCACAGCGGGCCCGTCAGACGGTGATCATGTATGGGGATACCCTGTCTTCCTGGGTATCGGTCTCGGAACATGTCTCTGCACGCTCGTTACAGTTGCACAGTTGTCTACTCCCCGTGAGCTCATTGCAACTACATCCGGTCTCATGATCTCTGTTCGCTCTTTCGGTGGTTCCATCGGTCTAGCTATCTGTAAGTCCCCATGTCCCATTCTTCCTCACTCCTTCGATCTCCCAACTAACATCTACACAGACAATGCCATCTTCGTTGGCAAGCTAAACACCAATCTCGGCTCCAAGATTGCCGCTGCCGTGCTGCCACTCGGCCTGCCAGAGTCCTCGCTTCCTGACTTCATCACCGCGCTTAACAACCAAGATACCGCCGCTCTGGGGAAGATCCCAGGCGTCACTGGACAGGTCATTGGCGCGGGAGTGGGAGGACTGCGCGACGCTTACACGCAGGGGTTCAGGTTCATCTGGGTCGCTGCGGGGTGTTTTACTGTTGCAGCTGCTGTTGGTACGTCTACATTTTCAGTATTACTATTTTTTGGCATCACGAGACTAATTAATTCACAGCCGGTTTCTTCCTCATTGACCCTGTCAAGGAGTTCAACAACCGCATCGATCACCCAGCCGAGAAGGAGGAAGAGCTCTATGGGAGCTCCGCCGCCACGTCGGTTGCTGCACATTAGTCCGAGCGCATGCATCTGTTTGAGCAGACTATTGGCAAAAAAAACCTCCAAGCAAAGAAATACGACACAAAAATGCGACAGGGGCATCTAAATGGTGGCGCGGCGGGCCTTATTTTTTTCGGTTAATCGCTGTTCGTGCCGCATGCTTTGTTTTTTACCTTCAATATGTATGATTAATCGTGTACGCGAGCGAATACTACCTTGGAGGGGTAGGGGTTGAGCGGGCGTTTTACTTTGTTCATAATTTTGGGAGGTTTGGATATTTCTTGTGGGGGTTGCGCATATAGACAAGAGCATACATACATACATATTGTGCTGCACGAGGCAGATAGTCGGGGTACATTACATACATTAATCCTACGTACTCTATCTCTGGCAATCCAAATAATGTAGAAGTTGATGTGCACTACCCCCCCACCAAGTTCAACATGATTTGAGTTTCCCCCTCCGTATCGCGGAGAAGATTTGCACATAGTCAGTTCGTCCCCCGAAACGCTGTACCTGTAACCCGTACTAGTACCTTCCGAATTACAGTAGGCCAATCCCCTGTGGAAGATCCATGTCTATACTATAAGTAACCTCCACTTCCCACCGTTCTTGCAGCCCATGTACAACCGTGCAGTACATGAACCTCGCATCTCTCCGAACTTCCGGAACCCACCCAGCCCAATGGGTGGGGTCAGATTAAGGTAAGTGGCTTCTGGACAACCCGCATCTAGTAGTGATCCGCGCCAACCTATCGCATGCTTCGCCAGGTTAAGGCTGGTTAGGTTACTTAGTGCGTGTTAACTTGCCGCTAAGCGTGCGCTAGGAGGGGTATAGTGGTATTAGCGATGTGTTGTGTATTAGCGCTGATATTCGGACGCGCTATTGGTGCTAAGATTTGCTGGAATCGGGTCGGGTAAGTGGGGGCAGAGGGAATGGGAGGAGGGAAGGGAGGGAAGGGAGGGAAGGCGCCGCTGTTGGTGGGCTGGGCGGTTTCGAAGGAGCTGAGGTGCAGGGGGGCGGGTGAGTGGGGGGTGTATTGCTGGGGTGGGTGAAAATCTCTGTCCTTGGCTTGTGGGAGTCGTCGTCACCTTGGGGGTTCAGGGATGTTTCTTTTGTGAGGATGTGATTTGTAGTGTATGGATTGTGAGACCTATGGAGTATTGATTGTGCTGTACATACATACGTGCAGCACGGGGAAAGGGAGACAGATGGATGCATGTGAGTTGCATTTTGGCAGATTATGAATAGGTTTAGTTCTGTCCCAGGATCAAACAACGTGCATATTAATAGATGATAGATAATAGTAATAGCAAGTTACAGTATTACCCCTCTCGACAACCACAAATTCGGTTCTCTGGATAATGACGATACCCCGAAGAACCCTTTATCGCTCACTCGTAGCCGCCGTAACCGTATCATGGCACTACACAGAACCACAAACGGTTTTTCTCGCAACAACAGCCTATTTCCACCAATTACTCCGTAATCTCCCCACCTTGTACCATCAGTTCCTTACCTCACCTTCTAGTATAGCCCTCTTGCCCTAATCTCGCCCCCTCGGTCCCTTCGCCGCCGGAACTCTCCACCTCCGGGCCCACTTCTAACCTCGACGTAACAGCCTGCGGAGGATAAAAGACTAGCGCGGATCAAACGAGGTACAAGCGCGGCGATATCCTTGGTTGTCCACCGGGGGGACCATGTTACGTGCTCTTCACACTGTGCATCTGGGGAGTGTGATAGGATGATCGTGATATGCAGTAGGGGGAGAAAGGGGTTATTGGATTTTTACTGGAGACTTCTACTATTATAGTAAGTAGGGGTTGGGCTTGAGAGAATGCAACGCTGGAAGTGAGGTGAGTGGGGTGTAAGGGTCCTTCGAACACCGAGGGGCGAAGATGGCCAGTTTATACTGGGAAGGGAAGGTGAGACCTGTGACGAGTGCGAGATCTGGTACTCTAGGTAAAATGGCCCAGAAGAAGCTTCGATGGGTGGATAGGAGATTTACGGAAAGGAGCTAAAGAGATGTTCTAGGGAAAGTGGATAGGAGGGAAGTTCCGCAAGGGTGCCTCTGTAGTGCACTTTTGAACTGGACGCGGAGTAGTGATTGGGTGATAGCTTTGACCCCATCGCACTCTTGTCTGAGACAATTCGGACTCTGGTTCCTCGGATCGGAGTGTGTGGTGTGTGCACTTGTGGAGTTGATGGTTTATACCATAGTACACATCTACCTCCACTTTCCACGGCGACGTCGTGTTGCCGCCTTTATCACCCTATCCTCCTCGTCGCCGTCCTCCCCCTCGTCGCCGTCCTCCCCCTCGTTCCCTCTTCTCTCCTTACTGTCGCTCTCCACGCCGGGTGCAGAAGAGACGACTTTCTACCGTCGACATGGTGTACGTCCAGAATGTCATTCCCCTCGTTATCACGAGTCTGCTCTTCACCTGTATCGCGGGCATCCTCGTCCTCACCCGGGTGATCACCAGAGCGCGCATTGGAATCCTCGGTATTGACGATTACCTCTCTTTCGGGGCGCTGGTGAGTTTCAGTCTGGCCGTACTGTGTGAGCGGAATACTAACAGTGCGACAGTGTGCTTCGATATTGTTCTGTGTGGTTATCTTTCAACGTGAGTTTCTAACCTAGCGAGTCGGAATTGGTGAATCAATTGTGCTGATGGATATGATAGAAATCAAATATGGTCTCGGCACGCCGTTTGCGACAATCCCCAAAGAGCACATCCCGATCTTTGTAAAGTGCCTCTGGGGAACAATTCCCTGCTATAACGCCTCCCTTATCCTCACGAAACTCTCCATCGTCTTCCAATACAAGCGCATCTTCACCACCCCTATGATCAACCGCCTCTGTAACATCATGCTCGGCGTCCTCGTCGTCTACGGCCTCTGGACCATCGTCGGTTCCATCGTCATGTGCGTCCCCGTCGCCGCCTTCTGGGACGAGACCATCAAGGGCCACTGCATGAACAGACTTCAATTTTGGTTCGCCAACGCCGGCGTCAACATCGCGACCGACATCATCATCTTCGCCATCCCAATGCCGCTGCTCAAGCAGCTCCAACTTCCAAAGAAGCAGAAGATAGGACTTATGTTCGTCTTCGGATTCGGTGCCTTGTAAGCCCCCCTCCCCTCTTTCTACTACATAAACCCCTCTTCAAGTGCGCCCGCGCTAACAATCCCAGCGTATGCGTCACCTCCATCATCCGCCTCAAATCCCTCTACGAAATCTCCGTCTCCCCCGACACCGCCCTCGACGGCGTCAATGCGGGTATCTGGTCCGGCATTGAAATCAACGTCGCCCTCGCCTGCGCCTCCCTCCCAGCCATCAAACCCCTCATCGCCAAAGCCGTCCCGCACTTCCTATCCTCATCGCGGGGCGAGCGTTCAACGCGCCGCAACAACGCTTCCGGGGGGTACGATCACGCTCTGAGCGAGATAAGCCATAATAAGCGCAGCAGGGTTGGGCGATCGGCGATTGAGGATGATAATGATGATGGGGCGGGGATTACGGTTGAGCGCACCGTGAGGGTAGAGGGGCATCAGGCACCGAGGGTGAGTGGGGAGGGGAGTGAGAGGAGTTTGGTGAATTGGAAGGCTGATGTTTATACGGAGGCGAGGGAGAAAGATCTTGCGTAGTTGGAGGTCGATGGTTGAGGGGTAGGGATATATGGTGTGTATATATAAATATGTGAGTTGGATAAATATGGTCTGGATAGATATGACCTTGGCTTTTTTTGNGTATACACCTTTTTTTTTTAGCATGTTTACAGGTATATGATTGATAATGATATATTTAGTTCTTTTTCTAAAGATTATTTCTTGTGAATTTCTTGGATTCTGGGTTTTGTGGCGGATTTATTGTTGGTATGTGTGGTATTGGATATTAGGGTCGGCGATGTATTTTAGAGGATTGTGAAGGCTCAGCTTCTGGGGATGAGGGGTAGGATATTTAGTTCTATTGTTAGGTCTATTGTCATATATGTCCCTTGCTGCTGGTTTATATTTATTTTTTGTTGGTTTGGTGGCGTTCTGAGGTTATAGAATATTAATATTCAACGTGATATTTTTATAGGTATCGTAAGGTAGGCTAATTATCCTATTATCTATTTTTAACCCCTAATCGGAGGAATATTCGTGCCAGCCCAGCGATAACCTCGAGCTGATCTAGGTATACGCCCTCGCCCTGCTTTAAATTCTGTGCCACACCGCTAAACAGTGTTGCCCGAGTAGTACTCGCCGTGAATACTACTCGCCGAATACCCCGAGTACTACTCTACTCGGGTGATA
>LNAS01000247.1:0-32743 GCA_001630605.1 Pseudogymnoascus pannorum | reverse complement strand
TCCAGTGGAGACTCTTTGTATCCGGCGCTCCTCTGCATCAATAAGCAGACGCATGGGGAAGCTAGTCCTCTTCTCTACTCAAACAATTGCTTTCAATTTCCCAACGTTTGTACTTGGGCACCGTCTCCCATAAATAGTGCTCATATCGCCCCATTCCTTCGCCAAATCGGATCTTACGCAAGCCTTGTTCGCCACATCTGCATTCCCTTCCCTACTCTTGGCGATTACTTGCATGAGAGTGCTAGGCTTCACGAAGCACACATCGAAAATCTAGAACTCATCCGAGATACCTGTACACACATCGCTACTCTCGAACTGTTGCTTCAACTAGATCATATGAGCTACGTGTTCAGCGATTCGCTCTTCGGGACAAAAGCGCTTGATTTGCTCAACACGCAATTCAAGACTATCTCGTCGCTGAAAGAGATCATTGTCAACTTCCAGTTATACGGCAGCGAGGATCTAAGCGATTTGATGAAGAAGATGCGCGATCGTACGTGGACTGTCGAGGTTACAAAATTTACACCAAAAGTTTGGATCAGTGAAAACGAACTGGTCGAATTCGATAATAAGGAGTAGTGCGATGCGTATAATAATGAACAGCTCTCTCTAATATGCAGAGAGAGAGAGCAAGAGGGCGAGCGGTGGGGGACGGAATATAACAGGAGGAGAAATGACCCTTATAGGAAGAACGATTCAGACTATAATTAAACAGGCTTGTCATTTTCGAATGCGAGGAGTGCGGCCGGACCTTCAGGACGAGATACCGTCCTTCGCAGGCGGCGGGTTAGCACTACCAACCTCCTTGTCCGCCTTCTTTATGTCCCCCAACAGATCAACACTAGTCTCCCTGCTCAAATGGGTACTCTCCTTAACCGGACTTGCACTCTGTGAACCACCAGCTGTTCCCGGATTAATGTTGCTATTGCCACTACCGCCTTGGCTTGCGATGCCTACGCCGGGGGAAGAGAGATGTGGTATGTTCTCTGGGAGAGGATGTTGAGAGCCAACGCTTTCGGTGTCGACCGAACTGACTTTTCTGGCTTTGGAGAGAGCGTAGTCACCAGAGTCGAAGTATTTATGCTATGTGAGGTGGCTGAATTTGGAGGGGAGCTTGCCGTAGAGTCGGAAGAGTCGTTGCTCGTCGAGGGAGAGAGACCGCGGTTTAAATTTAGTAAGAGACCATAAAGGCTGGGAGGTGCAAAAAATGTGCAGGGTCACAACTTACGCTGATATTGATGTCGTTCTTGTGATGGAAGTCCATATTGATGTTTGCAGACGACGAATCCTCTCTCTTTTAAATTTTGACGTGTGAGATGGGTTACGCCGATAATGCGGGATCCCGTCCCGCCTGACAGGTTTATATACTGATTAAGATTATGTTTTGTTGCAATATATGTAGGAGTAGAGGTTAGCATAGGTGAGTTGTGGGTATATTGCCGCTTAAATTGGGCGGCCGGCATGTCGTCATAGTATAACTGGCGTGCCGTTTTACACTAACCAAAAATCGCTAGTCACATTGGCTGGAGGTCCATAACGACCATGGATGAACGAGAGTGCTAGCCTACGGCTCGCACGAAGCCTTCGAACTGTCTAAAGACAAACACGTGCAGATAGGAATGAATTTGATCACTGTCACAGAAAGCTGCAGGGGTGAACGATTTTTCGACCCCGGACCGGACTAACTTAGACCCGAGTTATGGTGTCGGAGGTTTCTGGAAGCTTTTTGTAGCTCCTTCTTCTCTTAGCGTTGCTAAGACGTGGGTGCTCGCCTCCGGCACACACGAAGCCTTCGAAATACATTGGAGTATTTGAGTATTGGAATTTAATTAAGAAACGTTAGAACGAGCGGTTGGTGAGTATTGAGTGGATGAAATAGACATAGTTTCAGGCAACCGCACGGCCACACCCAAGCGAGCACGTGACAACACAGAAACAGCAGTGTGATTTCCGAGCGCGAACCAAACTTGTAGAATTCTATGGGGCTACGGCCTTTACTGATGCCGTGGCCCGTAAAACAACTCTACCGTACGAAACTACAGCCGTACACCGAAGGTTTCAGGAAGTTGGTGCCTTAAGAGCCTGATTTCTGGGGCCAGAATTACAGACTTGACAGCACATCGCGTAGTCACGTGATTCTATATCTTCTAACTCAACTCCCCATTGGAGGCATATGTTTTCGGACCCAGACCGCGCACGCATGAGGAAACGCCTCAATATAACCTTATAGAAGATAGAACAACGATACAGGGGGGAGAAAAGGCACACTATCTTTGTACTGCTTTTGTTGGTGGTTATGATACAATCATCACGATTTGCTATGGTTGAGTTGCACCAAACCTCGCTGGTGGGATGTGACGTAATGAGGCAGAGCTCCTTGTCGCTGCGGTCTAACCGTAAGTTAACCTTCATTTATGCAGTAATAGGGTTACGATACCTTTCTGAATGGCACCATTTCTGGCGATACAACAAGCGATAGAAGCCTGAACGAGAATATGGCGAGCGAGCTAACCCCTCTCATAGCCATATTCCGAGTTGCACCGCCACGGGAAAGATATCATCACGTTGTCGTTCGACGATTTTTGCTTTTGGTTCAACCCTCATTTTGGTAGTCTTGTTTGTTCTATTCCCACGTCCTGTTGTCGCCATACAAATCTGCCACTCTAGCCTTAGAACCTCAAGAGCCTACGTGAGCGCCGAAGCTCTGAGCAACAACATCGACGATTTCTGCCTTGATGTAACCAACAAAGAACCCCTCATCACTATGGGCTGGACGTGGTCGAAAACCTACTACCGCAACACGCCTGAGGAATACGCGATGACTATAACGATATCCAATCGCGCGTTCAGCTCCTATCAAAACCAGTGCATCGACGCCATGCGCTCCATCATCAACGGTTGCGATGTCCCTGTTAACGGAAGCAACCCCATGAACTGGAAGCAAGGCGGCAAGCGCGTGCAAGGGGTATATACATATCGAATCGACATATTTCGCCAAAATCGGCCGTGGCCTCCACCGACTCAGCCGAAGCAGAGCTGTGAGGGCTGGTATAAAATTATTTGGCAACATTATGATATCTATGGTGCCGGGTGGGCGAATAATGACTGGGGGGCAAAATTGCTTCTACCGGCGATTAATCCCTGCTGTGGATTAGGTACGTCGAAGTTAAAACACAAGATAGAATGTTTCCCCCTTGTTACAGTAGAGAGATCGGTGTCTAACTCCATGCTTACCATTATAAGAAGTCTTACAGGGTGGAATTTCAAATATTTCGATCAACCAGATGAGAACGGGTATGAGGTGAGACAGTGCCCCCGCTTTCATGCCCGTTTAACGCTGCGAATGTCGGCTTATGTTGCTTCATAGTGGCACTCATGGTTCAATACTGCTACAGTAGAATTCGAAACCACCTTCCCAGGTAAAGTCTGTGATTTAATTTTGGCTCTATTTTTAGGTAAGGACTGGTGGTATTATGGTTAGCCAAGTTCAGCCACCAGATAGCGAATATTTTCATCCACAGGTACCATGTTCGATGAAAATGCCTTGTGGCCTGAGGCAAAGTATAATGTCGCTGAAGGTTACTGACATTGGCCGACATCGCTATTGACGTTTGTCGTGGCCAAGCGCACGGGCCTCTATGTTCGCATCATGCAGCTTGTCTCGCTTGTCCCTCGTGTGTGCACGTGCCATAAATAGGGGTTACGGCGTAACACACATGGTTCTGGTGAAACCCTCATTAAAGCACAGACCAGTTTCGCCGGGTTACGTCGTAACACCTTCAACCCTTATGACTGTAGAATGGAATTTATTTATGACCATGCTTCTGTTCCTGTTGCTCGGGGCTGTGATGAAGTCCGTTGCGTCTCAACTCCGTTGGGTTTCGCATCGGGGCGCCGACGAGGCGTCCTAGCAACGCGCATTCTGAGTGATGCCGCTCATAAAAAACATGACATCATTCTCAAGTAATATAAAGTACACCGAGGCTGTACTGTTCAAGTTGGTCAGCAAGAAAAGGGTGCCTCGGCTCGGATTTTACTTTCTTAATTCCTTGACTCTCTTTATCGACAACATCTCTCCTTTCACACAACAGCAAATAGCCATCACAGATATCGCGGCCTAGATATTGAACCGTCCCATATTCATTTGTGAGTATCGGGATGGATATTGAACCGAATCCAGCGTAAGATTTATTTTCTCGATGCTTTGAATCAGTAATCTAAAAACATATTCCGCATCGTGGAGTTTTTTATTATCATATTTCAAAATATATAAATCCGGCATCATGCTGCGATTCCATACTCTTTTATTCCCTATTCTAAACCACAGAACATACTGAACATATCAAACACATCCAATTCCACAGCCCATCACCATGTCTACCCCTCCCGCTCTTAACATCCCCTCCTCCCCCTCCACCGTCACAGTCTCCATAATCGACACCACCATCTCCGTCCCCTTCCCCGTCGCCCTCGTCCTTCACCCCACCATCGGCGGCATAACCCAGCTCAAAGCAAACGCCTACTGCTTCCTCATCACCCACCCCAGCACCAACAAAACCATCCTCTTCGACCTCGGCGCTCGCAAAGACTTCTCCAGCAACGCCCCCGCCCTAGTCCAGCGCCTGCGCTCTTTCGGGATAAACCCCACGATCGAGAAGGATGTACCTAACATTCTGGAGGAGGGGGGGATGGATCTTAAGGATGTTGATGCTGTGATTTGGAGCCATCATCATTGGGACCATACGGGGGATGTGTCGAAGTTTCCGGCGACGACGGAGTTGGTGGTTGGACCGGGGACGTCGAAGTTGTGGCCTGGATATCCTGCGAACCCGGAGTCACTCCTCTTGGAGAGCGATTACAAGTTCGTCATCCATACCCTCTACCAGTCCCCAATTCTAACATCCCCAGGGGCCGTCCAACCCGCGAGATAACCTTTGATAACTCCCCAACCGGTCTCAAAATCGGGCGTTTCCCAGCCTTCGACTACTTCGGCGACGGGAGCTTCTACCTCCTCGACGCCCCCGGTGTTAGTCAACCCCAATCCGCCTGCAATTGCTTCTCCCACAAAAGAAAATACTAACACCCAACCCCAGCACGCCATCGGACACATGTGCGCCCTTGCCCGCACCACCTCTAGCCCGCCAACCTTCATATTCATGGGCGGCGACACGTGCCGGCACATGGGCGAGATACGCCCCAGTCTCTACGTCCCTCTTCCCGCCTCTCTTACGCCAACCCCCCTATCCCCCCCCAAGATGGCGTACACGACCTCCTGTCCCAGCGACCTCTTCCTCTCTCTCCACCCCTCAGGCTCTACAACGGAGCCATTCTACACCCTCGCTCTAAACGAGAAAGGCGAGAGTCTGGTATGCGTTGATGTCAGCGAGGCAGAGCACACAATGGAGGGTGCGAGAGAGGTAGATGCTGGGGATGGGGTACTAGTGGTTATGGCACATGATGCGAGTTTGAATAGGGTGGTGGAGTACTGGCCGGAGACGGCGAATGAGTGGATGGAGAGGGGGTGGAAGACGGAGGGGAGGTGGAGGTTTTTGGCGGACTTTGTGGAGGATAAGGGAGGGGAAGAAGCGCGGCTTTGACGGAGTCTCTTGGGGGGAGGCGTGGCAGTGACGGTTCCTGGGGAGTGGACCGGTGGAGCTGGTGGTGGAAATCCTTCAAAAATGGCGTCTCATGAACTGTGACCCCCTCTTCAGAAAACGTCACGACCTGCTGCCGACGATTGCTGGTATGACGAGAATTTGGTATTGTAGCCTCATGTCGATTTCAGCAAAGTAATATCTACATTCACATGATCAGACATACCTCGGGTGCCGAGTCGTTCGACATCTCGTGCCTTTGAGCGATATCATCCACCTGCTCAGCTAATCCTTCCATGTCTGTTCTAGCTATGCTACTCGGTATCGACTCGTTGACAAGAGCATGGTGTGTCTCTTGGGGGGAGGCTTTGTCATCTTCTGTCCTTTGCTCTAATGCTTCCAGGATTTGGGGACCTGATGACTTCATGGTGAAAACTATGTTCTCCGATATCAATAGAAAACCTCGTCGTTGGAGTAGAGGATCGGTCCGTTTCTTTAAATCCTTCGGTATTTATATAAATTTCCATTCGGATCCACCGCATGGTTATCTGCCGGGGAGTTATCGGTATGATCAGGTGGTGCTTAATTGAGAGGACTTGTGCCTGAAAAGGGCCATATTACGTTTCCTTCACGCTAAGCTGTCTCGAGATTGAAGATGTGTTCGCCACAAAGAACAGGTATCAATAAAGCACTCATCGCCCATACCCATGCCTTCATGAGTGCGCTTGGCCATAAGCACAAGAATTTCTCGGAACCCAAGCAGCCGCCTCTTTGCCGCCTGCCGTCACGCCGTGTCCACCCAAAGCTCCGCTCTTAGGCGGTAGCGACAACTGCCTTGCTATCACTAAATCTCCCCTTGTACCTGTGCTCCTACTAATTACTAGCCGGAAAGAAAAGCCCCTCGGATCCACTTGAAATAAGTTAATTTAGTGCCAAATGAACCCCCACCTGCGTTTTCGAGAAAGTTTCCTTACCTGTACCAATCACGTGGGAAATTATGGCTTTCTTATACTTAATGTCACTCTCTAGCTATATTACTCTCTAGACGTCCCAGCAATCCTGGTTGCAAATTACTCTGCAATGTCATGATACCGTTGCCATTTTTACTATGCAGCCACGTGACTCCCAAAGGACATGTAACTTCTGACATTTTACGGTAGCTCATTCCCATCGGTGCAGACAACCATCTTCCATGCGTGGTAAGTGAGAGACAGATCATCGGTGGCCTTGCGTTTCAAACCGATGACTCTCTTGGCTGCGCGAAGTAGGCGAAATTCTCATCATTGGTGGACATGGGAGCACGTAAGCAAGCGGGCAAGAACGGGGTTGGATTAGGATGAAGATGAGTAACAGCTGCCCTAAGAAAGGAGGGTTATCAGGCTGGAGGCGGTAGCTTAGCTCGCGAGGCGTGTAAGGGGGTATGGGAGGGAAAGTTACATAGCGCCCTGGCGCCATGGCGCTCTGGACCGTAAGCGGGGAAATTTTTAAATATATAAGGCGGAGAGATGGCTGACCTACTGAGCAGGCAACTTAGGTTTATAATATCGCAATCATCGATAAGGGATTGAAATAAATTGTACGACACTAGGTATCGAAGGGTGGATTGACTGGGGCGTTACGCCGGTGGTGGAGGGATTGGGGGAGGAGGCAATGAAGACGGCGATGGAGGGCATGATGGGGCATGGGCAAACCCATGAGCCTTACATATCAAGGCCTGGTGCACGTGGTGGTAGATTATCCACTCCACAATTGAGTGGACCTTTGTACATGATTGAAATGCTGGTATGAGCCATTGCCGGTGAGAAATACCGTACTCCAACCAACCTCAAGCTGCCATTGTCAAACCCCCGGCGTTACGGTTTTGCCATCCGGGTCCAACGTGTTTCTCAAAAATACCCTACTTACAAGCTTCACAGGATTTAAGGGCTTCGATGAAGGCGCAAATGATGTCTCAGCCTGCCAGTGTGGTAATTGGGAGGTGGTATTTGGCACCCCTTTTTGACGGTCACGTTTGTATGGGGAAATCGACGACTCAACTGGTATATGGGCCCGGATACCACAAACCTCTTGGTTGGAGAGTTCTGACACCAACATTAGGGGTGCACGGGCTAAGAAAATCGGGGTTACGACATAACTTCGGCGACCCTTAATGGCAGTAGTAGTAGGACTGTACTGCCTGAAGATTGTAACGGATATCCATCTTGTCCTCCCTGCTTCATATAAAACTAGAAGTGGTCGAGTGATCTCGTTATACATGTCTTTGCACAACATACCCCACTATTGCTTTGGGCGGCTAGAAGGAATGGAAAGCGTTACGGTGTACATTTTTTTCCCGAAGCTAGGATTGAACATCGATTACGATCATACAAACTTTTTGACAAGAAAGGAGGACCGAGGACTGGTTGGACCTGATCTTGGCGCCGTGCCTAGAGAAGGTTATCAAATCGCCGAGCATTCTACAACACTTCCCACTTTCCTCGGCGACCGTTAGAACGGCCTCTCTTGCTTCAAGCCAGGAGACCTTCAGTCTCAAGTCATCTTCTCGTGAGCAAATCATCTCTCGCTCGATTCAGGCCGAGTATCTAGGCAATTATCTAAAGCTTACCGATGCGTGGCTTGAAGATCTCTACGAATGCAATTCAGATGATACATGGGGGCGACAAGATAGCACCCCTGGAGCCAACATATATCGCCTTTCCGAGGCCGAAGTGTTTCTTCTTCATGGAGGAGATAATCCATTCGAAAATAATATGTTGCAACAAGTACCTACGTTACTATAAAGGGCATTTAACAGCATTCATGGTCATACCATTGCTTTTACTATTAAGATTAATTGCAGTAACCTTGGAGTAATGGAAGTGCATGTGGAAGGGAGCTCCGGGCGGCGGAACTTTATTTATGCGCGACCCTGCCAAAAGCGCGTCCGCCAGATGACAGAATGACATCGCAAATAGACAAAGACAGCCACGCCCAAATAGAGTACGAAACGGTGTTCTGAGCACGATCAATGGTCGGCTACTATGAAACCGTCCTTCAAGAGATAGCGACTATCGGCTTCAGTGGCGGAAGGGCGGATCAACCCGTAGAACGCGGTCACAACCAAACTAGTAGCACGAGTCGCAACGATTGTGGATTCGGCCAGTTTTATGAAGCTATCAATGCGCGAGAGAAGAACTTCGCCTCGTGCGGTGAGGCTGATGACTACGGGGAAACCGGGCCTAACGATAACGAAGAGTACGAAGAAGTGTCTGAGGATGATGAAGAAGAGATGGAAGTGACAAGACAGAAGTTGGACAATAAACCGAAATCAATATCACCACATTACACGGAGGACTCGTATGATGAGGGAGATGAAGACGAGACAACCGGAACGGACTGCCCTGTCCGAGGAAATCAAATGCGAGCTTTCACCCAGCAACCAGATCTGGGACGAGATACTGGTACATATGTGGACGAGGAGGATTACAATGCGGAGCCTGGCAGACAGAACGCCATTGTCGACGACGACAGTGATAGCGACGAAGACGATATTCTGTACCAGGGCAGGGGCGTTATTCCTACCCACTCGGTGGCGACACATCCCATGGCACTGCCTCCAAAGTCATTTGTCTACCAGCGCCAACCCGTTAACCTACTCCCTCTGTCGAAGCTTCAGGTCCCGAAACCCACCCCAAATCCACAGCCAGTGAATCAAAGCACCACATTCCGCTCTGAACGAGACTTCTTAGCACAGTTTAGCCAGGACCTAGGCCCGCGAATCGTCGAATACGTGTCCCGCCAAGAAGCCGCTGACGATTTTTGCATCGACCCAAAATGGCGCACCCCAGCTCTGTCAGCGGTAACGCCTGATAAAAGACCAATTCCCAAGTCAATCACCCTTCAGCTTGAACCTGAGCGCTCACCCTCACCACAGGGCGACTCGATATGGGCGCCCGAGAAGAAACGACGGAGTAGGTGCAAGGCTGATCCAAGAGAACAGAAAGTGCTTCCCCAAACCGAGACGGTGGTGCTTGATCGGACGATCATTGACGAGGAGGTAATCACGAGGTCGAGAGCAGCGGCGCAAAAAATGCGTTACGGTCCTGAAAGTTCCGAGCCAGCGGCTCAGAATAATATATTTCACCAAAATTTGCATTACGAGAACGCACTGATTGCGGCACCGCAGGACCTACGCCAGAAGAGTTTAGTGTCTGAAACCGCCAACAAAACTGGCGACGACGATGAACTACCAGCTTTTGACAGCGAGCTCAAATATGGCTTGGAAAACAATGATTCCGCATCTGATTATGCGCCACAAACGACTGCGCAAGATACGGCCTTGAAAAGGCGGACTCAGTCGAAAACCTACGTAAAGGGGCGTGTCAGAAGGAAACCTGGGTCAGTTTTTAAACCCCGCCCTGGACGGAGAACATATACGGAAGAAGACGACGAACAGATGTTACAATGGGTCGAGTGGGTTCGCAACGAAACAAAGTATCCTCTATGGTCGGCTGGACATTGGGAGATGCTGAGCAAAAAGGTTGGAGCTTCAATCACGACGCTTGAATGTATCTGCTAATCGTATTTTTTTTTAGAATCCTAGACATACTGGCAAAGCGTGGACGCAACATTACCGCATCTATTGCCAACTCAATGGAGACCAACATCTTTTCCCTCGCATCACGATGGCAGAGAGGGAGGGAGCCGCACCCCGGAAGTTGCTGCAACGATTAAGGTCAACGGTGGGAGACAGTGCAATTAATGGTACGACTGGACTGGACAAACTTGCTGAAAGTGTTCCGACAGGAGATGTACGGCAGGCTAAAGATCAACCTGTAGGCCAGCATTTATCTGTCCACACTGGGGTGACCCGCAGTGGCGTGTCTGAAACTTCGAAGGCACAACCCGGACCCCAAGTAAGTAGTAAAGCTCTTTCTGATACGCCGAGACTGGACGGGGCTGCTGCAGATCGCCCCAATCAGTCGTCCTTGGAAGTCTCTGGCGCACTTGTCAAATCGGCAAGGGTACGACTATGGGAAAGCGTCAGGCATATAATCTACCGACTTTACATAGAGGAAGATTATACATTAAAGAGCGTGATGAAAGTCATGGCTGAACAACATGGTCTCGTGGCACAGTAAGTAATATTAGACTGGTGATGCCTGATTAATGAGACGATTCTAACTTATAGAAGTGTATCGCAATTTAAGGTATATTTGAACAAGTGGGGTTATAAGAAAAACAGGATGAACGGAGAAGACGAAATCCCCTTACCAGTGCTGAGGAGCACGAAGGGCCTGCCAAACGGCTGCCAGGATACAAATGGTGGAATGAGCCGCAGTATAGAGGGTTCACTCGTGTAAAAGCATTATATAAGAAATTTAAGAGAGAACGACCATAAGTATATACTCGCAAGAGCGACCGACTAGAAGAAATACAACGTCGCCAAGAACGGACTGTGTCTAATGGCAGAAATATTGAACCCAAGAAGCCAGCATCCTCCCCAGCTACTGATGTCATCATGTCACTCTTTCTATGCAATAAAGCTAACTTTGTTAAGTTTTCACAAGCTAACAATCTAAAGCGAAAAAGATCCCATGAAGCTCAAATCCCCCTTTTAACTACGGCCAAGCCGTCCCCAAAGCGCACGCGGACGTCACCTCGACAATTTACTACCGACGATATATCCGGCGAAACTACAGTAGGCGGAGTTGACTTGAAGGAGATCAATCCCATTGAATTCTGGACAAGAAAAAAACGGTGGCCAAAGGAACAGTTCCAACAAGACGATCAAACAAGCGAAGATCTGGAATTGGGCGCCAGAGATGCAGTAGCCGGAAGTGGCAAACTTCTGTCGGAAGCTTATTCCCAAAAGCACTTGGTGGTTTCACATATTAAATCCAACTCCTAAAAGACATGAGTGTTATAATTGAATAAAAGAGTTGTCAGCATTTTCGAACTTACTCGTAACAAAAGGTGAATCTCAATAAGTATTTCAAGGGGATCGTCTTGAGCATAGGGTGAAATGATAACGAGCTTTCATGTATGCACTCAGATATGTCCGGACCAGCGGCACCATGGGTCAAAATATTCTGGGATTCGTCAGTATCATTTCCAGAACCACTCAGTATTGCAAATCGATTATTTCTCTGGTTTAGAGCTACGTTGTTCCTAGCACTGTTGATATGTTGGAGTGGGCCATGCAACAAGTCTTCGTTTTATCTTGAAACAAGGTTGAAAACGCTTTCTGTAGCCTTCTTCTATTAGCACAGTGATAATTTCTGACCGCCTTGATAAAGGACCTACTTTTCCGTATAGTGGATATGTTTTGCGGTGCTTTCAGATGGGTTCCACCAGTCTCGAGCTCCGCCGAAGTAAACCAATCCGTGACTTTGCGCCTCTTTGCAATACTCGCTCTAAACGCTCGGCTGATAGCTTCTGGAACCCGAATACTTTACCACGAATTCTTTCTACAGAATCTTGTAAATCGTTCGCCGTGAGATGTGATTGCGGGGTAATTGCCCCATTCTCGCTCAGCACCACTTATGTGAGGCTGCCCTTTTGGTGAAAGGGCAAAAATGGGGAACCTGATTGGCGCGGGAAACCCCTGCTAGCGCGGTTTACGGTCAAAGGGCAACGGTAAGAGGGCAGCATCGTAGAACCAGTCTCTATAGCCATAAAATCAAGTCATTGGAGATCCTGTGGTGAAGTTTAAGAGTATGTTCTCACATAACTCAATGCATGGAGTTGTAGTCTGCCATATTTGTCATTCTTGTGTCATTCCGGGGCGTACAAGGCAAGAGCGACACCTCCGGGCTTCCTTCCAGAGAACCGTGGCAGAAGAACTTTTATAACCCGCTTAGAGTTGTTTCCTCAGATTTGCCGTACTGGTGCACGAGTCGCCTTCGAAAGTTTCGCTATACTATTCGGTCAGAACACACTCCGTTTTGGAGGGTTTTTTAGCACACCATACTGCACGTTGGGTGATCTTGAGCTTCATTTTAACAATGGCTGGATAGGCAATTTACGTCTACTTCTATACAACTATAATGGTTGACGCATTTTCACCTTATGAAGACAAGGATGGGGTGGACTTGGTTGCTGTAAACCTTTCACATATTTATAGAGCGAAATTCCCGAACCTAAGAAGACTATTACTAAACTTAGATCCATGGCTACAGAAATTGATAACTGCTCCTCCTCAAAGCGCAAGCGCCCAAGCACGCTGCAATTGAATTCTGCGTCGCTACACCGAGCATCGTAGAAGAGCTCACAGCTGCCTGGTCGGAGTGCATGACTGAAAGCTTGGAAGACGATGAGTATATAATGTGCGTATCCCAGACACTAATATAACCCTGTACTAACTTGTCGTCAGACCCACCGCCCTACATTTCGGCCCGAAATGGCTTCAGAAGCAAATCGCTACAATCCAGGGCAACCTTGATCCACGTCCGGACGGAGTATGCCGACCCGCCTACATGCAGCCCCCCCGGAAGAAGCGTGTCAAAGTGGAATGACATGCGAACAAGGGGTTGGCCGCCTTCAGAACTCCCATTATGTTACTAACCTACCTTGATACCGATGGTGGCAACGACACGTCTATACCTACCACACGCCAGTGAGAAATGGCGGATAACGACCACGCCCACAGTACTACGGATGTGAAGTGAAAATGCAAAGGCAGCGTTATATTGCGGCCTATTACCATGGATAAGGCTCGGCTATCCAAACAGCGATATAAGCTCTGGAACCATATGCCCGTGAAGGCCGCACACCAGAGATCAGCAGATAAACGAATTTTCCCTCGAATTTGTGCATTCGGAGTGACGATAGCTCATTTATTATACTATGAGGGCCGTGGCGTTTATTTTATTTTTGTATTGCTAGGTCTGTATCCATACTGGGTGTTCGGACTTTGACACGCAGAACATTATCGATATTGCTAAAGGTGTGGAGGACGATGCTGCTAGCACGCATGAATGAATGTTACTCATCAGCTGTCGCGGCGGTATGCCCCCCGTTTCCCCTATCGACCCCAGCGCCCCGTCATTGCTGCCTGCTTCTATTGAGTAACCTGCTCTGGCGGCGCTCGTAGCTGGTTCAGGCTGCGGCCTACGCGCCTGAGTTCGAGCTCTGCGCCCATCTCCGCCTTGCTCTGTCCACCGCGCTCTCCCACATGACCTTTCGGCGGCAGAACTAGACCCTGAGGGCATTGCCTGAGCGCCAGCGGCTACCTTATGTGTCTTCTAGCTCGCGGATCGCGGGCCGGCGGGCGAGCCCCTCCTTCCACTCCATCCACACGTCCGCAACTATAGAGGCGCGAGCGAGCCCTGACAACGGTGGGTTAGGTGCTGTGCCTACGCTCATGTCTACTCCAGAGTGTGCGGCCGGGGTCACATCTACGCCTTGTCCGGCGTAATGAGCTTGCCGTCGGGCTAGCTGTGCAAGGAGCCGAACTGGGCGGCGTGTAGTGTCCATCACCAGCTTTATGAAGCAGCGCATTAGCTAAGAAGGGGGAGGGGGACGCGACTTCCACTCACGCTACGTCCTCGTGGTCACCATCGCCGTACCAGGCATGTCGCGATAAGTGCTGAGGGGCCGCGCATCAGGGCCACTTATCAGCCACTTATTACATGAAGTTTGAATATATTCGCGTCTGCTGACTAATAATAATTTCGGAATATCTATGCCTCCGCTATGTCTGTGCTTGCATGCTAAGTCCTTATCTATTGATTAATAAGCTATTTAACTATTATCCAATCATAATTAGTTAAACTCCTTACATTTTGAAGGATGATCCAATAAAATCAATTTTATCGCCTTACATTTATGGATCCCGTTATCGCTACGATACGTCTACCCCAACAAACTTCGTATCAGAATATAGATGTTACTATAAACTTTACACAATTATAGCTTTCCTTCTGTTTGTCGCATAGTAATAAAAATTAGTTTATATACTTTGGGACAATTACTACTATCACCTTACACCTTAATCTTTTCGTCTCTATGTTGTGGTGTACCTATATATCCCGAAAACTATAAACTTGAGTGGTCTTGTGATTTCTCCGAGTCAGCGAAAACCCTAACCCCATACTTGCCTAAACCTAACCCTCCACTAAACGTCCGGAGACGAGACCTGTCATTCCTACATATCCGTCTCTCACATCCCCCTTGTCTTTATGATTATAGACTTGAAGATTGCGAAGTACTGCTAAACCAAACCAGCACTGCGTATTACTCATTTCAAGAGGTATGGCCAAGAGCACGAAACCATGACGAGAGTGATTGAAACACCGGTACCATGCGCACAAAAAATCCTACTACTTCTCATGTCGTGTAGCTGCCTCGCTATCGTGTCTCCCCACACCCACCTCCTTCTAGGATCGATGGCGCGTCTGCATATACAGCGCGTTAGTATTGTGAAGCTGCTACTCAAAGCAATCGCATTCCTTACTTTCCCCAGGGCTATGCAGACTCACTATTGCAAGCCCTAAGCTTATCCTAATGGGGTACTGCACTTCAAACAATACAGGTTTTCTGTCGTAGCCGACTTTATCGTCGAATCTGTGATGCCTACGCTGCTTCCATTTTTCTTTCTAGTGAAGTGATCATGAAGTCTCCCGGTTGGTTGGCCGTTTATATTGCTTCGCTTGCGCCTTGTAATATCCTCGGAATTGGCGGGTAGAGCGTTATAGCTCGTCGCCTTTGAATTCTCAGCAATGCACTCCTTATGCATCCAAAGTTGGCATTTTTTGTTTGGACATGCAACTAGGATGAGATCTGGGTTGTAGTAATCGTCGCAAATGCAGTACTTCCGGATACTCTGTTGCCAGTTCCAAGTTAATATATACTCTATGTTTTGTTCGTAGGGGTATGCACATACCGAAAGAGCTCCAGTCATGACATTAAATGTTTGCCTCCAGTAAAATCCGTGGTGAGTGTTGTCATCGTCGTCTTCGAACCACTGAGCGACCGTAGCATGACCCGCCATGCTAGCGATGTCCACAACATCAAGATGATTACTAGCGATCACTTCGTGCTTCCCGTGATACCAGCGTCCACCAGATTTGGGTGCCTCTGGCCCCATATGTGCATTAACCAGTTGATCCGGCCAATACATCCATGCGATAGGGGCGTAAATATGATATGCATCTTTCGCCCGCATCTCTAGTATACGCGCAACCCAGAACTTGCTGTTGTTATCATCGGGAGGGCGGACATGTACGTAGTCGTTGTTTCGGTAGCAAACACCACCAACTAAATGGAAATAATTAGCGCATCCTCAAAGCCTAGCCACAATGTCTACTCACCGTCACATTCCATGTAGATTTGCATCCCTAGCCATATAGCCGACTCGACGTTATACCTCAAGTCCAGAGCGCCTTTCCTCTGGTCTTTCCCATGGAAAGGGGACTCATGTCTCTGCCCCTTATTCCAAAGTTTCCAGATTCGCTTGCTGCTACCCACCACCGGCTTTCTGGGGTATTTTATTGTCCATAGAGTATCCTGTCTGTCGCCATTATCCGACGAGTCCATGTTTGCGGGCATAAAAGTTTTGATTAGAGGCATTTGCTGATTCCGTAGCCTTGGAAGCTGTGGCGACTGTGCTGGGGCGAGTGTGGAAGGGGTGGTCGTCAAGAGTTTATCGCGAGTAGGCGGGTAGTTAGAGGCTGTAATAATGCTCTTGTCTATAATAGTAGCCTAGTGCACCCTGCGGTTCTGCTCCTCTGTGGTCGGCAAATAGGAATTGGGGTCGCTGCGGAGTCGGGGCGGATGTATGAAGGTGTTTGCCATGGTAAGCTGGCTATGAGTTGTAGCGACTGGCGGCTCATCGTATCATATAAATAAGGCTGTGTATTTGCGAGCCTCGTAACTTTTCATAGTTCTGACAGCCTTGCGGGAACTAATTCCTAAAGTTGCGCTCCTGTCAAAAAGACGCTATGAACCGTCCCATTGGCTAATGTAAATGAAGTGCATAAGTAAGACAGTATTGTTTTTCTTTTCTTCTTTTGTTCAGCCCCTCAAGGCGCGTATACAAACACGAGTCATAGCAGGAGGTACAGGGTCCTGAAATAGCACTTTGTTCTTTTCGGCCCACTTGCGGTACGCGCCTGTGGTGGCTTTAGACCCATACAAAGTCCCAAAATAAGGCCCCACTTGTGCATCTTCAGCCTCCCTGTCGATGATCTCCCAAGGGTGGACCTCAGGTTAGCCCAGCCTTGCCTGCTCCGAGCATGCCTCCGAAAATATTGGACATTAAAGGCAAATAGTGGAAAGATTACCTGGTGAACAGACGCTCAGCCTCATGTTCAATGTGGTACTCGGTGGCCAGTGAGGGGGAGACTGGGAGACTGTGTGACATCCGGTATGCTCCTGTTTCGATGCTCACTTTGAAGTGAGATCGTAAATCTAGCCAGGTAGGGTGCATTGCGAGCAGCCACATGGGGTTAATTGCTAGCACCCTTATGAATTGCTTCAAAAAGTGGCCTCCAAAGTATGGACTCCAAAATAGGCACGCTGTTCTTCTGAGGCCCACATGCCAGGCGCTGCCGCCATGATTTCTGTCGGGGAAATTAGTGATAATTTAGTCAGTTTCGTACGGAGAATAGCTCCGGGGAACGGCATAAGTAGAAGCCGTAGCCCCTATGAATTCTACAAGTTTGGTTCGCGCTCGCATTTCGACGCTACTTTCGGGTCGCAACGCCTTCAAAACCTGATCAGGAAGCATCTGAGGCAGACCCGCCAGCCCCTCCCACTTCACTTGAGGCTCAGGTTGCACCGACGGGTCTCGGTGACACTGTTTATGCCTATAGCGGCGGGTTATGATAATAATTTTGACAGTGGCAGTGACTTTTGGAGAAGAGCGTCATATTGGCGAGGTGCCTGAGCCAACACCCCATGTCCTGATCGTCGGCTGTCCTGGTGGCACCTTAAAGGGAATCTCAGCTCCTAGCTCTGCTCCGAGTCCCTGCTAATTCTCCCGCCACAGTTCTGTTAACTTGTCTCGTAATTTCAGCATCCTCTATGAGGCCGGAAGAAGCGTTGTCCGGACAGGATGAATCTTTGCGTTCAGAGGAATTAGACGTCTGCGCTTATTCGGAGCCCAGGTTTAAGTGTGTCGCGGGATCTCGGATGAAAGTGGAGGCCCATACTCGATGAAGGCGACAGGGCCTGGAAGTTCATGGTCTCTTAATGATATCGGGGTTGTTAGCGAAATCAACGGCTTTGTTTGAACCCGCTACTAGGATGGAAGACTGGCGGATCGGAAGCCATAAAACCTGGAGTCGGGGTTAGGTCCCATCATGGAATCACGGTACGCAGAGTGTCGGCAGCGTATTCGGTCTTTCTTTGCCCCTGGGTGCAAGTGTTAAACATAAGTCAAGGCGTCTTTCACATTGGCAGGCACAGAAAGTTTGGCTACTGTCAGGGACGCTGGAGTCTTGAGATGAACCTAACATATAATGGAGTTCGTTTTATCGCTAGGCGCTATTGGACACGATGTGATCTTTGATTCGATACCTTACTATAACATACAGCCTGACAGCCAGGGCCAGTATTCCTCTAGACCGTATGAACAAATAACCTTCAACGCACGCAGTATTTGATATATTCCGACGATATCTAGTGTGGACCCTATGTCAACCATTCCCCGTAACATCTAACACGTCAGCAACCATTCAAATGATGAGTACCACCACTCACCCTAGTACGGCCATCCTCCTCAATGTAGCTGTAGCAGACCTGCCAATTATGCCCACAGACCGTCACTGAAGGAATGGGCAGCACTGAACCCCTCTTCTGTGTTAAATCTAGTAGTCCTTCGAGTCGTTTGAACAGTGCAGAGTTCCAAATCGCTAGTTGAAGTAGAGGATCGTCACTTGAACGAGATTTCTTTAGCTCGATCGAAGAAAATAACGGTTTCTCCCTCAGGTAGTACGCCTCCGTCTGATTTATGCTCCAGACTTCTCCATCCGGAAGCCTCTTTAGTCTATCTTTAACTCGTTGTGCCTCCTCCTTCGTAGGTTCAATATATAGCCCGTAATCAACCCTCTTTCCTTCGTATAGGAGGCCATCGACACCAGAACCACGAGGAATGAGCGTTGGGGGTTGAATATTCGTGCTAGTCCTGTATTCTGTCAGCTAAAGAGCTAAACGGTCTCAGGGTACGAACACATTCTCCACAACAGCTCTACCGTCTGTCCGGGATATGGCCAAATCGAGCAGCGGTCTCACAACCTCTTCCCCCCAACTCGCTTCGGGTTTGTCAGATTCGAAGCATATCCGAGCATTTGTATGTATCCGTACGACGTCCCTGAACATATCCGGCGCCGCGTCGTCTGCCACGTCATCAAATAGGCTATCGTCTTCGGCATCGCATTCGTCGAGATGGGGAGTAAGTAGAGGCTAGAGAGGTCAGCCTGTCGGTGCCAAGTGCGGAAGACATACCCTGATTGAAATTGGCAGCAGTGCCCTTCCCCTCCGCCCAGCTCGCATCACGTTGTTATTGAGGGTTCGCACAGAAGTGGGGACCTCAGCATCTGGATGTCGCAGTTGCTTGTAGATTGTTGGCGGATCGGCGTTCTCAAGATCATGGACTGTTTTTGCAGGACTGCGACTTCGAGCTCGGGTTGGGCTTTTTGATCCAGACCACGTGCTTGTTTGACTCAACGTCGTGGTGTTTGTGAGCTTGACCAAAGATGAGGCCGATGCGTTATTAATTGACGTCGTGTATGCCGATCCCTTTCTTGTTGATCTTCCAGATCTCAGAGCGCGAGTCGGACTCTCGATGGGATCCATGGCCTCGATTTCCAACACTTGTCTTCGTTTCTTCCGGTGGGGTCCGCGGGCTGGGGGGGGTTGTCTCTTTCGCTTTCCATATTCAAAATCGGCGGGGATCGAGGTCACGTTGTTATCTGCATGTATGCCTTGGCCACAAACGTCTTCCAACCATCCGTCGACAATACTTCCTGGGGCCATTTCGAGTTTCCAGGAGCAGGTGAGAGATGGCGGATTGCCGTATTCGATTGAGGGATTGGAGAGAGTGTCATTGGAGGAAATAATACATTGTAAGGGAAGGTGGTGGTCCGAGAATAAACATGGTGTTGACACTACGATGTTGGTCGGAGAACGTCATGCTGACTCAGCTCGTAACTCGCCAGCAGTTCCAAGGTAATAAGGGTCAGCTGACAGAAACGCCATTGTTCCACAAGCTAAATTACTGGATAATATCAAAGCGCTGAAGCCCAATTGGCTCGAGATATGTTTACGTGCATCCAGTTTCAATTAGCTCATGAAGGTTGACTACATTGCGAAGTGCAAGTGATTTTGGAATTTGGAGAAGAACCAAATCTACAGCCCAACGACATTCGAAATACCCACAGGCATGGCAATTCCTTCTACTGGACAATCTTGATCTCATTATGCCCTGCGCTACAAGGAGGTGAAAGCTATTGGAGGCTCTTGACCTACACTTGGTTTGGCCCGTGCTGATCAAGACTCGCACCCTCACCGGAACTTAAGCTAAAATGGCATCCCAGCCAAATCACAGCCTCACCTGCAATGTTGTTGACATTGAACCTGTCCTAGGCAGGAGCTGTCGCTTTCCCTACTTGGAATTTATCTAAACCCGGTCTCGTCAAATTTGTTTTTTCATTTTTATGTGAAATATAAAATAAAATGTCAATACTTGATGATATAAGCATAATACCAATCGGGGTCAGAGTTAATAGCAACGAGTCCGACGAGGCTGGATTAAGGCAGTTGGGGCCAGTGCTCCACCCGAACAACCATATTGGCTCCTGCATCTGCAAAGCCAACACATGCCGGCAGGCACCTTTCTCATCCTCAATCTCCATTCTCTTCGGTGAAGTATCGATATTTTCAAGCTCGTTGCAGGCTGGAAACGAGTCTATGAAAGAGGTATAGACCAGTATCACGAAAAACTCTTTGTGTTAAGATGCCAGCCTCGTTTCAGCAGTAAGGTGTATCCTCATAATCCAAACAAAAAATTGTTCCCATCCACGTAATCTTCCTGCATAAAAGCTAACCAATATCTATAGAATCCTCAGTTCCCGACTATTTACATTCGTTGTCGGCAAACGGGTCGATGGCACACCAACGGAGTTCCTCGTTCACGAGGAAGCAATGGCCCAACTTTCTACTCCGCTCTATAGCATGATGAAGAAGGGCTACTATAAATGGTAAATAATTCCAGGGCTACTCCTAAGTCTTAAATCACCTCGGGGTCGTTAAAATGGGTGGGTCGGGCGGTCAAAAGACCAGGGGTCGAGGATTTCATTTAAACCAGGGGGTCGATTATATTCAATTAGAAGTACCCCAATTCGCGTCCCACAAACCCGTACTGTTTGGGAATGAGTAAACCGACCCGCCCGAATCCATCCCCGGTGGTAGAATTACGAGATTAACGCTGGTTGTTGAGTTATTCGAGGAACAGTTAACCCTAGCATTTGCGGTAAGTTGATCGTAATGACCGGCCGCCCCACGCGAATCGCGGGCTTGGCGCGGGCGCGCACGGGCCAGCCGACCGTTATATTTCCTTCTTCTAAGGGGAGAAATGCTCAGTAGCTCCTCATGGAAGAAAATGATAGCAATGTCGCGTTATCCCCACTCGTAGTCCGTAGGCACGGAGCCATAGTCCGTGCTTTGGTCGTCATCTGCACAGATTGGATCTGGGGGGGGGTGTGTCGAAGGCTGAAGTTGCCCTGCCAAAGGTCGGACATGCCTAGCTGTTTCATTGTATACCCCGTATTATGGCTTACGATGGGGGCAATCGGGTCACCGAAATCATACTTCCCAGCGCTGTGATTGGGCCGCGGCTGTAAGCGAGCTAAGGTAATCATGTCGGATTGAGGGTTTTCAAAGTCACGTGAAATTCTGGGCTTACCACATTGGGGTTTTTCAAAGTCATGTGCAATCCGGCTTGTGAGTACTGGGAAAAATCAGGCATTCATTCAATTGCATGATGTCCAAAAGTTCGACATACGCAACGCCTCAGAATAATTTCGGCTCAAGATATCGAATAGCGGTGTTGTTTCAGCGTTTGGATTAAACCAAGAATATTTGTTAATGCAAAATTCCCATTCGTTTTGTGATCGCAGCTAATGAATAGGGATACGTGAGACGTAGTAGTAGTTATTCAATACCTAACGAACCGGCAAAAGTGAGAAAGTCTTGATAAGTTATTAAGTGCGATGTGAAACTTCGAAAACCTTCGAGATGAATTTAGGTGGTAGGCCCTGTACCCAGCCTCGTATATGGTTAGCAAACCTGGCTAAATCGGCGTCCGCCTTTACTGTAGTACTAATTCTTCCTTCTGCGTCTCGCAAGCTGTAATCTGACTCTTCCAAAAGAGGCGGTTGCTCCGCTGGATCCGTTATCATCTTCCCAATCCCATGGGAGCACATCAAATCTTGTGTAGGATTTAAGATAGCTAGCGGAGCGTTGCCTATATAGATAGACAGCACTCTCGAGGACGGCTTTGTATCCGCTGCAAGTGTTAACAATCCACCCGTTTCTGGGCGTTCATCACTATCGTTGCCCGCAAGAATCCTAGATTTGTCAGATCATTCGCGCAAGCATTAGGCAGAAACATACCTTATAGTCCTCCCAGAAACGTAAAGGGGGCTGATGACCTGGACCTTTGCCAAGTCGCTCAGAACGAGACTTTCCAGGTTTTTTGAAAGGGCTGGGAGAGCACTAATATTCAGACGCCGGCCGTTTATCTCACCCACGCGACTTCTAATCTTGTCCAGCATACTAACATAGTTAGAGGATGACTCCAAAAAATCAGAAAACATGATCGGAATATGTTCGGCCTGAAACACCTTCCAAGTCCATTGCATGGAGAATTTATCATGTATCCTAGATGGCTTTTTTTGTAGCATTTTCCATGCCCGGTCGAGCTCTGTGACAGTGTTCAAGGAACCACTCGGAAGCATGAATCCAAAATCTTTCTGTAGGGTCGCAGCAGAGGAGATTTTGGCAATCATCCGGTACTTCTCGCTGTATACTGCGGCGCATAGGCAATCTAATGACAGGGCCATCTCTTGATAACGAATCAAGGACGTGGTTTGTGCGATAATATGCGAGAGCGTCCATGGATCTGGAGAGAATTTGAGAGATGGAAGTCGCTCCGAGAAAGATTTGAGGTCTTTGATGGCATCATCGAGAGGACTTGGCGTAAGTTTTCCACGTGTTTTTGTCTGAGGAGAGTCCGGAGCAGCTTTACTCTTCCAGTAGTGGAGGACGGTATGTATCTGAGTGGTAAGTGCAGCGATGAGACAGCGGTCCTGAACCGTCGTGAGGTCCTGATCAGCATCCCATCCCGATATTGCAGCGCATAATAGCCAGCGCTCAAGCTGAGCTAACAAGTCACTATTGAAGGCTTCTTCAAAATTAGGAGCGTGCATATACCCCTTAACACTGCTATACACGTGCCAGCGAATCTTGGTCTTGTTTCTGAGAAACACGATGAAGGTTGAATGTGCCCCGACAGACACATACTCGTTCTCGTTAAACAAAAGACCTGCCTTCTTAGCATAATCAAGGAAAGTAGGATCCTGCCACCCTATCTCCAAGTCTACACTAAGTAAAACCCGCCGGGCAAGTTCTCTAGCAGCGTACGAGCAATGTGCGATAGTGGCAAAGTCTTCCGTACCTCGGGCCGCACGAGTCCACTGAGCCTTTATCCAGTCGCGTATACTCAAAAGATCCAGCATGAAATTTGCCACAGCTATTTCTGTACTGGACTGTGTATATTCAACAGGAGAGACATCCGCCTTAGCGGTCTGGGAACGAGAATTTGAGAGCGTTGATACAACACGGCCGCCGCCTTGCACGGTGATCCGCCCGTTCACTAAGTCGTCCTCTTGAAGCTTCTTTCTTGTAAGTTGTTCTGTTAGTGTTAGCCAAAAAGAAGTCGCGTTAGATGAAGGAGCATACTTGAAATATCCCTCGCATGCTGCTCCAACTTGTCCCGCATATCGTATAAGACCAACACCCTATCATCATGAGCTTTATCTGCACACTGGATGCGCCTGTAGAACTTCGCCGCACTGAGGCGGTCTCGAATCACGCGTCCCAGTCCTTCTCTGACACTCTGCGGAACCACAATATCGCCCTGGCAGATAGGCTCCTCCAGCCTGTGTGGCATTCGAGCCAAAATACCCGCTGAGTCAGCGGCATTCTCGCCCACATAAATCTAAGGTTGGGGCCGAGACAGGGGTCCTACCTACCGCTTCCCCAATAGGGATAGAAGGGGAGTCATCACTTCCCCCTTTTTGGAGGGCATTGAACCCACCAAAAGCTTGGAGTCATATGGTAGGAGTCCTTGCTGAGCTCTGAACAAATCAGAATGCGATGTGAATTATTGTATACCCCGTGAGCCTTTGCAAATAAACAATAACATGGCACTATTGAGAAGGCCAGGCATTTCATTGGATGATAATGCCTATGTTAGTAGTCAAGGAACCATATCAAGTGTTGGGGGAAACGGACATTCCCGTAGGATACGGTGGGCTTTTGTGCCCTAAGTGACGGTTTTTCTCCGGGGACGGTCTAAATCCCCGGACGGCCTGGGAGTGAGACAGTGGCACTATAATTGGGAGCCATTGACTCGAGCCCAGCTGAGCCCAAGACCTACAAGTAGCATACGTAGGCCCGTAGGTTAGATAGTAATGCAATTCAATTAATTAAGTATATATACTGTACTCTACTGTGAAGCTCCTACTCCGTTGCCCGAAGGAAGTGGTTACGGTGGCCGGCTATTACCACCCGACCTCCAACAATCACTGAAACCTCGAGGTGAGGGGTAGGGTCAGCTCACCTACGTCCTGCATTTAACACCAATTAGTATCCACCACGGAGCACCAATACAAACAACTGCAACTGGCACATTCATCTCTGGCGATAATGTCCGAAGGTCACAATGTAAGACGACGAGTCACGGTCGCATGCGACGTGTGCCGATCTCGGAGGACAAAATGCGATAAACAAAAGCCAACCTGCTCTTTTTGTGAGAGCCACGATATACAATGCACCTATGCAAGTGCGGCTCCTCCATATCTTTCGAGGTAATGCCTGTCCCAATTCTCACAGAGTAAGCTTACTCAAAGTTGGTTGCCTCGTAGGCATGATGAAGGAATCTCTGCAATAAAGGAGCGTTTAGATCATCTTTATGGCCTGGTATCCATAAGACTTATTGGCCAAGAAGCTAGAATCTTCGAGGAGCCTCCTGGGTACCTTCCAGAATTGCCGCCATTGCGAGAGTATCCACTCGACGAGTCTATTATTAGCCGGCACTGGAGAAAGGAGTTCCCTTTTATGACAATCCAGACCCCGTCAATGATGTGCTTGCTCGAGTTAAACCCCAAGCTCGCGGCTCGGCTGGTAGCCCAGGAGAGAACTAACCTTTCAACGTTGTCGGCTCCGAATGAAGTGCTTAACTTCGTATTTCAGTATGAGGATGCTATAAGGTTAGTGAGGATTGATAATAACTGATGAGTTCCCACTTATATATTTAGGGCATTTGGGGCTTTTTTTGATAGGATGCACCATTGGTATCCCATTCTTTCTCCAGAAGCCTTTGACTTCTATCTCACAACATTAACGAGTCCACTATTACCGTCATCGGGCTCTTGTCTTGTGCTCCTGGTGGCTGCTATTGGTTCTATTGCACAATGCTCATCAATTACCGCAGCCTACGACGGGGGACCTAACCCCCGCTATATCAGCAAAGCCCTTTCCATGCTCCCTAATGTACTTTTTGAGTTCAGTTTAACGAGCGTTCAGTGCCTCGTTCTTCTAAGTGTATACTATTGCTCTATAGCAAAGCCATGTCAAGCACACGATTACATTCTGATGGCCTCCTCGAAGGCTCAAGCGATACTTAAGTGGTAAGTGGCAACATCGTTCTATTAATGATCTAGCCCTAGCTTATTCGAGGATTAGTCGACTTTTTGAGGATGATGAAAGGAAGATCGATTCTCTCAGGCGATCATTTTGGTCAATTCTCATTATTGAAAGGTTTGATGTTCTGGTTTTTTTATTCGGATTGGGATCAGTGCTGATACTGAATTACCAGTGATCTTTCATACCACATCGATATGCCTGAAAGCAACATATGGAAATTTGACGATCGTATCCTCCTCCCAGGAGTACAGACGTCTTGGCAGCCATTTCACGAGGACCAACGGAATTTACTATACAGCATGCAACCTACCCGTAGCTTTGGAATTCCCTCGGACACTGTTAAGGCCTACTTTCTGGCCCAAATTACCATGTGCCGCATGGTTCGCCGCTGCACTACTTCGGTAATAATTTCGCAAGGCCAGGAGCTTTATTCTCCAGTCGTCGCTATGGAGCTCATGTACCAACTTAATACTTGGCACATTCACCTCCCTCCAAGTATACGTTTCGAACACTACGATGTGACCGTCACAATTCCTGTCGATTTTGTGAAGAGCGTGAGCTCTTCCCCGACTTCGACTGCCATTGCTGTAACTGGATTTCTCCAGATGCAATATTACCTATGCTTGACAGGCATTTATTGGCCAGCAGTTCACAGTGTCATCAGTATCGGAACATTAGAGGCAGCACCAATAGTGGACTGTGAACGGTTTTTTGAGTCTTACTTCGGCTTCGTTATAACTGCGGCGTTGGCGCTGCATAACTGTCCGCATAATCCCTGGAGCATATATGCCAAGTAAGCTTGCCACCATGAAAGACCCTAGGGTGTTGCAAAAATTGACCTGTGCTAACGGATTCATTCCCGTATTTAGTCTGTTTATTACAACCATGGCATGCTTTAAAGGTGCAAACGATCCATGCCTTCGATCAGCAATTCAGCTAGACGTAAGACGCTGCTTTGCAATCGTTACAGAGCTGTTCAAGATAGGTGATGCTGTTAACATCAGTCCGGCAATAGCCAAGTTAGGATTGATATTGAGAGAACGTGTTTTAGGCACACGCTGATTAAATAAATGGCTAGGCCATAACGTACATGCATGGCGAAAGCAACTGCATAGCGAAAGTGACTCTTTCACAGACGTCATGGAAATCTTTGCGACAAATCCACCATGACACAAGAAAATCAATTGAAATTCCTCGTAATACTATTGCATGCTCAATCTCGGGGTCTCGTGTCTGGAATGATCCGAAGGGCAAATAAACCCAGGGAACTCAATGTGATTAGGCGGACCTCACATATATTTTAAGCCGTGGAGGTCTCGACCCAGTCTATGGGGTTTCTCTTGAAATAGAAACTTAATGGTAATAATAGGCCATACTTAAACTTCGCAACTGTCCCAAGACAGAACATATACAATAGCAAACATTCGCAGGTGGTGACCCGCCCAAGTACTGATCTGCCGCCCTAGATTTTATGTATCGCAGGGCCGGATGCGTAGCTCTCTCCGGACGATTGGAGTACACTTTAAGTAATAGTTTATTCAAATTTTAGGCTATAAACTTCAATCATGGAGTTTGTGGAATTCGTTGTACTGTCCATTTATAATTAGACCTAACAAATGTTGATTTACCCCTCCCGCGCAACAGGAAGTTTACTCGAGCAAAAGGCGGATCAAATGTAAGATTGCATTTGAAACAAGCTATGTAAGTTTTGAGCAAAACAGCGTATAAACGCGCCAAGAGAAAATAGTAAGAGCTGCCAGCGCTCACTTGACCACCGCCCCAGTGAGCCATTTGAGAACTACATCTGGCATATCATTCCACCACTGTCATAACGCGCGACGATCGACATCATAGTGTAATTTGAAACACTTCCACTGATACCAACTTAGCTTCTCCTCCCGTCGTGTCTAACGAGAGCCCATCAGAACTGGATTGCGGGAAAATCAAATTTGAAATCACCGCCTCGCCCTCTCCGCCGTAAACCTCTAATGAGCATTCATCAACTAAGGCCCGCAATCGGACCACTCCGGCAGCATCTGGCGAGAAAGTAGCAGTATGAACGCCACCAGCGGCAGGATCATATGAGATATCACCACTCTTGCTACGGTCAACAGAAAGTTGTCCACTAGATTGGACATATTTGATCAGGGTCTGCTCCGATGCTCCCTTGCGGACTGCGAGTGAGAGTGTAGAGCCAGCTGAGGGAATGAAAGATATGCGGATATCTAGAGCCGTACCGTGAACTTCCGAAAGTAGTGTCTTATTGAGTGCGAGAGTCTCGTCCGTTACATTTGTTATCGAAGTGCTAACCGATTTCAATTCGTCCACAGGCAGCTGGAGAAAGTGCAGTTTCCCACTAATCTCCTTGAGTTTTAACGTGCGAGGAAAGGAAAGCATGCCTTTCCATGTATTTGTTGGCGGGTTGCCACCATAGCTGTTCATAACTCCAGCAATGATTCTGCGCCCGTCAGACGCAGGAACGTTTTCCCAAGACAAAGAGCCATCAAAATCGCGTCCGCGGTCAAGCCAAACTGTTGCTTGATCGACTGGATCTGCTGTGAACGTAGTTCCATCAAATGATCCAGTAAGTCCAAAGACTCCGTTACCACCAGCAGGTGACCCCTTAGCTGGGGTAACTAACAATACCCACGTTGTTTCATTAGTGCCCTCGATTGGGAGTTTGAAGAAATCTGGAACCTCCCAACCTTCGACATCATCTGGAAGTCCAGTTGCATTAGCTGCAAAATCACTGACCCAGCTCCAGGCCTTTGCATCTGCAGACGTCCAAAAAGTATATTTATTCTGCCCTCCATGTGCGAGAATCATGACCCATTTGCCAGTTGGTTCGTAGAAGAATACTTTTGGATCTCGCGTCTCTAGACCGCCGGTTGTATCATGTGGCGCCTCGTCTGCTTGCGATATAATTGGGTTGCCCTCATACTTAATCCAAGTCGCTCCCTCGTCTAAGCTGTACGCAAGTCGCTGATCCTGCACTGTGGTGTCTGGAAACCAACCAGTAAAGAAGGCAAGGTATGGCGGGTTAGTTGATGTACCTAAACCAGAGGTATTTGCAGCATCGTAATAGGCAGTCCCTGTAAAAGCTTCAACGCCATTCTCATTCGCAATTGCAATCGGTTTGTGCTCCCAGTGAACTAGGTCGGTACTGGTGGCATGTCCCCAGTTCATATTGCCCCAAAAATTTCCTGTAGGGTTATGCTGGAAAAAAAGATGCCATGTAGAGCCAATTTTAATCAATCCGTTAGGCTCATTCATCCAATTCTGGTCTGGCACAAAATGGAAAGTAGGGCGGAAATCGGTGGTGGCTCGAACAGGAGTAATCGCTCTCGAGGTTTGCAATGCTTTGGATGCAGTTACTGACGTAGCAAATGTAGTCGGAGTGGTTGTTATTTCTCGCAAGGTCGAGTTTGAGTTTGAGGTCGGGGTTGAAGTTGACTCTATGCTTGAGCTTGACGGTGGGGGTACTGATCCATCGAAGGCAGAACCGAGAACTTTTGCCGTCACAGTAACACCATTAGTGACTCCGCCAGTTGAAAATAGCAAAATATCAGTGCCACTATCGTCCGGAAAAATTTGGGTTGACAAAGTCACTTCCCCTTCTCCTCCAAACACTTCAACCGAAGACCAGTCAACAAGAATTCGCATTGTCACATTGCCACCGCTGGTAGTTGTCAATGGCGCATAGTATACATTTGCGAAGGTACCATCGAATCCAGCCTCCCCAGATTTTGTCCTATCCACAAAAAGCTTTTGGGATCCAAAGTCGTATCCAACACGCGTTTCTTGTGCTAAATCAGTCGTAGCCCGGAGAATGATACCAAATTGGGCTGCTGACAACGCTGCAGATGTGTTTGTGTTACCGTTAGAAAAGCCTAGTGTAATGTCGAGTGTTTTTCCAGAGAGCTGTAATGTCTGGTTGCCTTCTGGAAAATTGTCCCATGACTTGGAATAGCTGTCCGATGTCTCCAGAGATGCCAAACCTTCAGCAGGTTGCTGCATTAAAGTTGCCTTCCCCTTGATTGTTCTAAGCGAGATCTTCCGTGGAATGGACGTAGCACTCCGCCATGGATCTGTTGGGATCGATGCGGCGTATTGCCAGTTGTTCATCCACGCAATATTGTATCGATCCGTCATGGGAAGCCCATTGAAGGTAGCAGCGGCGTAGAAATCTGGGCCAAAGTCCATCCAGTTAGTTTCATCCTCTGTCGCTGATGCATTGCTTGGGTTGCCGTCAGCAACAAAGGTCGTTCCGTCAAAATCTCCCACAAAGTATTGTGTACCTGAGCCAACGGTTCCAGGAGGGCCACCAGGATTGAGTCCAAGTTGTAAAACCCATTTAATGGTGTCATTATCTCCATCGAGGGGAAGAGGGTATAAGCCAGGGCATTCCCAAACCCCCCCAACCGCATTCATTGGACCAAATTCGCTGGCATAAGTCCAATCCTTGAGATTTTCAGAGGTGTAAATCATTGCTTTGTGCACTTTCGCCAAAGCCAGCACCGCCACCCATTTCTGTGTCGACTCATGCCAGAAAACGAATGGATCGCGATACTCTGTAAACTGGTCCTCGTATGGCGCAGGTGGTAAAGGGATGACGGGATTTCCAGCATCGTATGTGGTCCATGTCATGCCTTCATCTAGACTGTACGCAATCGATTGCGCTTGCGTGCCACCCTCGACTGTCTTTCCGCTCGGCAAGGTCTGGGTATTTGGATACTGAACAAACGAAAGAGTCAGCAAACTTCCCAACCAAAGAATGCTGCATACTTACAAATGATGTATACATAGCAATGAAGGGCACCTTTCCACTGGTACCGAACCCGCTCGTGTTCTCCGTATCCGCAAGCGCCGAGCCAGAGAAGTACATCTCAGTGATCTCATCCGGATATCCACGAGCCAAAAGTGCAACATCTTGATGCTCCCAGTGTATTAGATCACCACTAGTTGCATGCCCCCATGACATTGCACCCCAGGTGTTCCCCCCTGGGTTATACTGATAATACAGATGGTAGGTGCCATTGTAATACATCAGCCCATTTGGATCATTCATCCAGTTTTTAGCTGGTGTAAAATGATACTGAGGGCGATAGGGTTCTGTATATTCCTGGGCAAAAGCAACCTGGAGCCCCAGGAGCCCAAGGGCTACGATGCGGGAAACCAAATATCGCATGGTAAAGTGATGTCAACACAGACGTGGCAAAGAGGGCGAGGTCGTATGGGAATGGATCTCTGAGTGATTTGAATGGAGATATTCGAGCACATATTGCCAGTATTTATATCTGGTCCTTATAGCTAGTTTGTCTGAATTTATCAGGTCGGAGTGTCCTCGAAAAGTCCCCGAAATATTATCCCGAGGTCTACATGTATGTTGCACGTAGATTGTCTTAGATTTAGCTTTGGATAGAATTGCGGGGAAGTTTGACACACGATGGATCAATGTCGTAAGTGATCTGCCCTCATACAGTAAAGAAGGGGAATAAAGATGAGGAGTAAAGATGGGGAGTAAAGATGGGGTCGTAAGTGATCTACCCTCACACAATAAATATAGGGAGTAAGGATGAGTAATAAAGATGGGGAGTAAGGATGAGTAGTAAGGATGAGGAGTAAAGATGGGGTCGCAAGTGATCTACCCTCACACAGTAAATATAGGGAGTAAGGATGAGTAGTAAAGATGAGGAAATATAGAGTTCAGGTTGGACTGCCGAAACAAACACCCGAGGTCACGTTGTTGCCACGGCAACAAATTCTTGGCATTAGTGCAGCGCTTAGAAAAACTGCTTACCAAATTGCAGTAGCAGCCCTGCATCCAAACTAAGAAATCAAACATGCGCATTTGTTGGAATTCAGCCGTCGATAAAATGACGATGTGTTGTTGATAGAAGAAACCAGGGATGGCATTAGCTGGGAGCTAGCGGAGATCGGAGGAACATCAGCGACAAGCGAATTCTCCTCCCGCCTCCCAACCGCCACGAGACACTAAATTAGCTTACTTTCTCCATCGCGGACTTCGGAGGTACTAGCGATAACCGAGGACGACCCAGGCCGCATGGACATGCTACCACGAGGCGTCGATCCCTTACTCTTTTCAAGGTGATGGCCATTGTCGTGCTGCGTAGTCCGCAGATTGTTAAATGCCTCATAAGCACAGCCCATTCTCCGCAACTACTCCGCATATACCCCATGGAGAAAATTTATGTCCGCAAAACGAAGTCTCTTGGGGAAGTTTGGCAATGGCCAGGATATTCTTCCATGCACGCCAAAGGAACATTCGATGGGAAGCCTATCGGAACCGCCAGCTCCCCTTGTCTGATTTGGGTCCATCATGGTCTCTGTTAACTACTCAACTGTTGTGTTGGATGTGTTCTCGACTTGGGTATGCACTGTCCGTTAGAGTCAAAGCGTATCTCACTGACATATAAATGGTAGTCTTCCGCACTATGATATTCTTTCACAACCGTCAATCAACCATTGTTCAATCACACACTACCAATCAGTCCCGAGAATAGTCTTTCTACGAAGTGCTTTCTTCAATATGGGCCTCTCGTTGAAAAAGCCTGAAGGCACTCCTGGAAAGTCATGGCCAGCCATTGCTATTGGCTTTTTCGTTGCCTTTGGGGGCGTTTTGTTCGGGTAAGTTATGGAGTTTACCGACGATTGTCCACGTGGGTTATATAATAGGGACCGGAGCTAATACAACCACAGATATGACACTGGTACAATCAGTGGGATTCTTGCCATGCCCTACTGGCAAGATACATTTTCCACGGGATTCGTGAATAGTAGCGGCCATCGAGATGTAACCGCGTCTCAGTCAGCAACTATTGTCTCGATTCTCTCTGCAGGCACTTTCTTTGGCGCGCTTGGAGCAGCCCCTGTTGCAGACATGATTGGTCGCCGTTGGGGTTTGATTTCCTCAAATGTCGTTTTCTGCGTCGGTGTCGTTTTGCAAACAATTGCTACTAGTATACCTCTATTTCTTGCCGGCCGCTTTTTTGCAGGATTTGGAGTAGGATTAATCTCGGCAATGAGTAAGTTAAAAGACAGGGTACTTTGATTAGTATGCTTAACTGACACAGGCTGTAGTTCCACTTTACCAGTCTGAAATTGCCCCGAAATGGATTCGTGGTGTAATCGTCGGATCATACCAGCTTGCCATCACTATAGGGCTTCTCCTAGCTTCTATTGTTAACAATGCAACACAAAATCGACAGGACACTGGG